>JAWDGP010001468.1:432500-447500 GCA_033675545.1 Elysia crispata
TTTTTAACCTCGTCTCAGACAAACTGCCCGTCTTTCTGTTCTGGCTGTTTGTATGTTTGTCGCTGTCTCTCTCTCTCTCTCTCTCTCTCTCTCTCTCTCTCTCTCTCTCTCTCTCTCTCTCTCTCTCTCTCTCTCTCTCTTCCCCTCTCTCTCTGTCTGTCTCTCTCTCCCCGCCTCCACCATTCTCTGAATGCTTACGAGATTAGATACCAGGCGTCTATCATGATATACATTATCTATTTCTTTCTTGGGCTACCTAAGTAATTAGGCTTGATTCTATATTAAAATAACCTTGATAATAATCGATTAGGTGCCTTTCAATTTAGCGTAGGCGATCATAGCCGTCCATGCATCTCTATCCGTCATCACTTTCAGTGTATCTGTCATTCGTCCTATTTGAGCCAATTTGTTTGTCCATCATATATCTTTTCACGCTGTTTTCCTCTGCTTCGTTTTCCTTCGATCATTCTAGATATCACAAGATGTAGTTTCTCTCTTCTCATCACATGGCCAAAAAAGTTTGCTTGGCGTTTACGTATTCTATTTAAGGTTGATCTTGTGTCACCTTGTCGTAACATTGTTTCTTTTAATTTCTTTGCAGTCCATGAGATTCATAGCATTCTCCGAAGGAATCATATTTCTGTTGCCTCCAGTTTCTTTTGAAACTGTTTTTGAACTGTTCAGGCTCCGCATTCACACATGAGTGTGGGTTCAATACAGAACCGGGACTCTTATTTAAATCGAGATGTGGTTATTTGTTAGCCTTGATTTCATTCTCTGAAAACTCTTGTTCTCTATTCTTGATGCAATTTCAGTGTTGTTGCGTCCATCACTTGATATTAAAGTACCCAAGTATTTTAATTGATCCCTTGGCTTGAATTTATTCCCGTTGATAAAAATACTGATTTGTGGACACTCATTGCTTCGACTGGCGACCATATCTTCTGTCTTTTTACTATTCAATTCCAACCCTTTCTTTCTATTTTCTTCTTCAACAATGTCTAATAATTGTTGCAAATCATCTTTACTTTCTGCAATTAATAGTGTCATCAGCTTATCTCAAGCTGTTTACTTTGTGCCTTCCTACTTTAATTTTTGAAATTAGCTGATTAACTCACATTGCTGAGGACTGTTACCAGTACATGTTTTTGATCACTCGTAGTTTTTTTTCCCGTCTATCTTCAAATGTGTTAGTTGTGTGATTATCTCATCATGTCGTACTCTGTAAAATGCCTTGGTGTAGTCAATGAAGCACAGATATTCCTCTTTTTGTATTTCCAGAGCTCGTTCAACTATCATTCGAAGGGTGAAAATTGCATCTGTTGTACCTTTTCTCTCAACAAAGCCACACTGTTCCTCTGTTATTTCTGTATAATCTTGATGTATGAACGCTTTAAATATATGTGAGAAAATCTTGCTATTTAAGAACGATGAATGATTAACCGTTAAGAATTAGTAACTAAGCAGTTTTAAAGGGAACTCATATCATGGCTCTTTATCCATTATGCTCTCACCCTCTTCTTCATATGAGACCCCATATTCCCATTTTCCACTTGATACCGTAGATTTTTTTAACTTACACGAAACTCTATATTTTCAAAATTTACATGACACTCTAAAGTTCTCAAATCTCACATGACACCCTGGGTTCTCTAATCTTACATGGCACCTTAAATTCTCTAATATTACATGGTACCCTAAGTTCTCTAATCTAGCATGACACCCTAGGTTCTCTAGGCCTACATGGCACCCTAGGTTCTCTTATCTTACATGGGACCCTAGGTTCTCTTATCTTAGATGACGCCCTAGGTTCTCTAATCTTATATGAAACCCTAGGTTCTCTAATTTGACATAGTGCCCTAAGTTCTCTAATCTTACATGACACCCTGGGTTCTCTAATCTTACATAGAACCCTAGGTTCTCTAATCTTAGATGACACCCTAAGTTCTCTATTTTTACATTGCACCTTAGATTCTCTAATCTTACAATATGACACCCTAGGTTCTCTAATTTGACATAGTACCCGAAGTTCTCTAATCACATTGCACCCTAGATTTTCTAATTTTACATGCCACCCTAGGTTCTCTGATCTTACATGACTCCCTAAGCTCTCTAATCTTACACAGTATTTTAGATTCTCTAACTCACATGTCACTTGTCTGGATATTGCATCAGCCACAACAGTAACTGTTGACAGAGGCCAGGGACGGAGATCCTGACATTGTGTTTGCAATATTGAAAGCGGTAAAAGAAATTTCGCTGAGGAATAATGAGAGAAGAAAAACGTGCGTGCTAGAAACGTAAGAAGAACTTACAGACATATTCTTGGACCACTATGGTGTGGAAGTCAAAATCATTATGATCTTACCAAAAGCCGTCATACTTTTTTAAGGAAACATCTCAAACATGAAGTCGATGCTGTACATATTGCTGCTTAAACTTTTTTTTTCCACTTTAAATTTCCCTTACTGAACAAATGTTTTTAGTGACTTTGATGACAGGAAAAAGGATTTACAAAGAGATACATTGGAATGAGATCACAGATGTACACAGAAAGATAAATAGATAGATAGATAGATAGATAGATAGATAGATAGATAGATAGATAGATAGATAGATAGATAGATAGAAATACAGATAATCAGGGACATAAATGGAGAGAGATTGAAATAGGGAGAAGAAGATAATATGTTTGAGAGAAAGACAGTATTTTTTAAGCAAAGGTAAAGTATTTTGGCAATTTTTTCACATGTTCAAATCTCAGGCATACTTTATAAAGCTACACATGTTATGGTTTACTTTCTCGTTGTTGGCCACATTAGTTTAACAAATAATTATAAAGATGTAAAAATCTAAGAAACCAAATGTGTTCATAATTTTAGCTGCATTATGAGCTTGTCAGACAAAAGAGATAATGTTAAAAAAAGAATTATGTGAATACGCTAGAAGCGGATGCAGTTTGGAGAATGGAAGAGAATGACAATGAGAAAGAGTGTCCAAGGTAATTAAAAAAAAATATATAGATGTAGGCAGACTATTTGCAGAAGAGAGAGAAAGAGAGAGAAAGAGAGAGAGAGAGAGAGAGAGAGAGAGAGAGAGAGAGAGAGAGAGAGAGAGAGAGAAAGGAGAGAGAGAGAAAGAGACAGAAAGAGGGAGAGAGAGAAAGACAGAGAGAGAGAGAGAGAGAGAGAGAGAGAGAGAGAGAGAGAGGGAGGGAGGAAATGATGAAAGGAGAGTTGTGAGTAGAAAAGAAGAGGAAAAGAAATGTGTTTGAAATGGGAGTTGAGTAAATTTGCAATACCAAAGGTTTTTTTTTCCACCACCCTTATTCTGTTGGTCCTCAAAGCAACAATATGTAAAAGAGGCGATTAGCACGCTGATTCATATCAAAACATCTTAAGTCACAAACACATCAAAATCATTATCTTTTGAAGGCGTATGAGGACACAACTAACACACACACACACACATATATATAGTGACATTATAGTATATATAATTATTTTTATCGCTTTGTTAATAGTGTCAAAGGTGGTAATGACTCTTACATCTATATTCTATGACGACAGACACCTGATATTAAAGTGTGGATGTGATCTGTTGGCATGTATAGAGGTTTCTCCTACGTGAAAGGAAGTAGGAAAGCAAGGCACTCCTTGATATTGTAAAATGTTATTTTTGGTATCAAATCTGACTATTAACAACTGCCATCTCAGATATAATTAGAGAGAAACTGCATTAGAAATTGAAAACATGCCTCCGCCATTTAAATGAACATCAAGCAGTGAATTATAATGCTAGCCATAGGAAATACAAATCTTGTCCAACATATCAAGCAAAATTTTCGTACTATATCTACTCATCTTACACACAGATATACACCCAAACTCGTACAAACAGTCATCCTAAAACGTCGTTATCTTGGATCTCTTGGCATGACCTGAACAACAGAAACACATGATGGTGACTGTGGAAATATCGACACGTCCATTAGCGGCCCCAATATCCCCAGGAAATACCATTAATGGACGCACGATATTCACCTAATATTCTGGAGAGCACTTTCACTAGCCAAGAGTGGTCAGACGGAAGAATTTTATTATCGACTACATGTTTTAGAGAGACCCAGCTTATATTTCGCTCTCCATATAAATTGGTTGTCTTTTTCATTCTTATTTTTTTGGTGCTGGCCACAGCACACGTATTGTAAGAAGTCTGTGGTAGCACTTCTCTTTCCCTAACACCATTAACGCTCTTCTTTTTCTTTCATTCCTCATGTAACGTTTTTCTGTAGAAGTTAAATCTGTGCTAGTTTTAACATGTGATCAAGTCTAGTAAATACGTAAAAGATCTAAATAAATATTTATTTCGATAAGTCCTAGGGTCGCTTGTTTTACACATTAAAATGTTCGGCAAACCAGGAGTAAAAGAGAGAAGCTTATTTCGAAAGACCCAATGTTGCAATATCATAGTAGCGCTTAGTCATGGTTGAAAATGCATTGAGACATTTCTTCGACGCTTCCCGCCAATAAGGCCTGGTTTAAGTTGTTTATAGTATCTCGATTGTAGTCTAAGCAATGGTACAGCTTCCAAGCTTTGTTCTCGGCTTTTTACAAATTTATTTTCGATATAAACTCCTGGGAACATTTAGCAAAATAAGTCTTTCTCAGTTTTTAAAAAAATAAATGCTCTTTTACGTGAAACAACTTTCTTGTTAAATTTATGGTAAAGTTAGATCACATCTCTTGAAACGTAAGATTGTATGAAGATAATTTTAAATCCAAGGATCATTCAAGATCATTTTTAAGTTGTTTATAGTACCTCGATTGTAATCTAAGCAATGGTACAGCTTCCAAGCTTTGTTCTCAGCTTTTTACAAATTCATTTTCGATATAAACTCCTGGAAACCTTTGGCAAAATAGTCTTTCTCCGCTTTTTTAAAATAAATGCTCTTTTACGTGAAACAATTTTATTGTTAAATTTATGGAAAAATTAGATCATATCTCCTGAAACGTAAGATTATATGAAGATAATTTTAAATCCAAGAATCATTCAAGGCAATACACAAAGTAGCGCAGAAATGGTTAACAATTAACAAAACATTTAGACTTAAGGATACATCAGTCAACAGGACATCAGTTAGAAATATTAGGAAGGAAGAGGTGACATTGAATATAAATAAAGAAAATTATGGACTTGATTTTTTTACACAAGAGGGACTTTTGAAAATCATCGTCTAAGAGCTCAACCGAGCTGGGCAATGCAAGACAGCACACAGAGATTAAATATGGTACATAATTATGATAAGTGATGAAAGATTCATGACTAAACAGGTAGGAATAATTTGCGTCTTTTTAGCTCGGAAGCAGCAGACAGAGAGAGACAGAGACAGATAGGCAGACAGACAGACAGAGACAGAGAGAGAGAGAGAAAAGGAAATAGAATAGTGCGCGGAAAATTATTAGAAAGAAGAAATAAAAGACAGAAAGATATCTCTCTTTCTTTATATAAAAAGAGAGAGACAGGGAGGAAAAGGAGCTAAACATTGGACAGAAAACTAATATAAAAGTGTACAAAGATAAGAAGCGTGTAGATTCTGTGCAAATGTTTGTTTTGAAATTTTCGCCTCCCATTTCATTTCAAACAAGTGAAACAAAGTCACAATTTTAAAAAGTTTGCTAATGAGCCAAGGCAGGCTCTAGGACTTGGCATGAGCAAATATTGGCTGATACGTGAAAGAAAAACTAAACAAATTTGTTATCTGAAGAAATACCTGTCTCTTATAGGCAGAAAATGCCCAATTAACTCCACAGCGTATAGAGATAACAATTATTGAAAAAGCATAATTTATGGTCTGTTCTATATTTAAAAAGTAATTGAGGTTTTTTGCAGCCTGTTAAGGAAACCAAACTCATAAACAAAGCTGTAACGCTGATAAGTCAACATGAGAAAGATAGTTCAGAGAAATGTACGTTGCTCTGGTTGAGATTGTCTTCAGTTCAAATATTCTCATCAATAGAATACGACTCGTATGTTTTACTTTCAAGAAATATAATGATATCTCTTACTACCGAATATTTCTAACTGCTTCCATTTTTTATGTATGTCCCGTTGAATAAACGCTACAGGAATTTCAAAATACTTTTTGTTATAGCAAAATGATGCTTTATAAAATTCAATGGGCTCTTGTCGTTAAGGATCTTCCTAGCAAGACCTTTATCATTTCCATCGACTGCTTTACTTTTAGTAAACAACGCACGGAGTGTTGAAAAGAAAACCTAAATTTGAACCAACCATCGGAAGAGAATCTTTGCCAACTTGAAAATGAGAAAGGAAAATAAATGGGCCTCGGTGAGCCATTCTTTAGTTTAATTGGTCACTTATCTATTTACGGCTTCACTACGATTTTCTGGTATGTTTAGAGGCTATTGTGAAAGCGTTCAAGGCTGTGATGTTTATGTTTTTCTAATTAAAGAACTATATGCTCTATATAAATTAAATTATCAATGTTCTCGCACACACAAAAAAAGTACAGCACTAATTATAAAAAAAATCATGTATTTGAATAAGTTAAATATCTTAACCAAAAGCCAGAGTAAAATAAATTTCTAAGAGAACATGAAGAATCTTCATAACATCATGAAGAAGATCGATAAATATTTTCATTTCTCCAGTTGAGCGTTATGTCTAAGTCTCTAAATCGGGGAAACCGATCATGAAAATTGCAGCAAAGTTTTAAACTTATTTAATCACCAATTACTTGGGATATCTTTCAAGGAAAGACTACCAGGCTAATTAAATCAACGTTAGAATTTATCTAATCTGTCCGTATACTATCTTATCTATCTTTTTTATTTTTATTTTTTTTATTCGTCATTCTGTCTACCTCTCTGTACATTTATCTATTTTTTCATCTCTATTTACATCTATCTATCTATTGTGTCTATCTATCTGTCTATCTTTCTACCTATTTCTCTATCTATCTATCTATCTATCTATCTATCAACCTGCCTGTCTGCCTATATTACTACCTATCTATTAATCTAAAGCGTCTATCAATCTTTGCATCTGTTTATATATATATATATCTAAAGATCGATCCGTCTATCTTTGTACCGATCTGCCTATTTAACAATATTGTTGTATTTTATCGTAGCTGTTGCAAAAACAAAAATTCAAAGGAACCGATGGTTTGATAAAGAATCAAAGATAGGTATAAGTTTGCCCGATTCCCTCGTTGATACAGACTGTACCTGGCAAGAACCTGTTCGCTCGGACGGATTCCGCAGATTTAACATTAGATTATTGATCTCTAAACTAGAACAGAGTGAAAAAGAAAAAAAAAAACCACACACACACACACACACAAACAACTGAGTCACCGGAAAAAATACATTTGAAAGCGATTTAAATTGAGAGATATAAATATATTAAATTAACATAAAAAACAGAGATAGATAGATAGATAAATAGATAAATAGACAGATAGATAGATAGATCGATAGATAGATCGATAGATAGATCGATAGATAGATAGATAGATAGATCGATAGACTGATAGATAGATGGATAGATATATGGATAGATAGATAGATGGATAGATAGATCGATAAATAGATAGATAGGTAGATCGATAGATTGATTGACAGACATATTATTAGATAGCTAGCTAGATATATTTAAAGAGAGAGAGAGAGAGAGAGAGAGAGAGAGAGAGAGAGAGAGAGAGAGAGAGAGAGAGAGAGAGAGAGAGAGAGAGAGAGAGAGAGAGAGAGAGAGAGAGAGAGAGAGAGAGAGAGAGAGAGAGAGAGAGAGAGAGAGAGAGAGCGACAAAGAAACAGAACCACTTGAACTCGTCGAGACGCGACTGAACGAAAGTACAATGAAATGAAAACTTGTTTAAAATGTCTTCTTTTGATCATAATAATTTCAACAGCAAAATATCTTTAGACTGAAATGGCAAATTACTTTCTTGTATATAAGTTCGTATACTCAATAACGAATTGAATTCCCACTCACATGCAATATGGTAATGACAGCTCTCCAGCCAACAAGCATGTTGGTAAACAACGCTAGTGGTATGTTCGGTTACATAAATATATTAACGTTGACTTTATGTTGAGCACCTATCCTCTTCAGATATATCATAAAATCCAGTCTTAGAGAGACAGTTTCATGGAAAACCATTATGCTTAAGAAATAAAAGTGCGCTTGTGAAAAGGGGGAAAAGGTGTGTTTTTTATGTTTGATAACGCGTAATCTTTAAAATTATTACATAGGTTCAATCACCCACAAACGTCAAATTTTGTGCTCATTTCTTAAAAAAAAACAACAACAAACAAACCAATGAATTGATAAAAAAATCATTCTGCTGTTGTTATTGTTTCTGATATCATAGCTTTTGTTGGTTTTTATTATGAACGCTGTTGTCGCATTCATCATAATCATAATTGTTTTTGCATGAAATTAATTAAGCTCTCGCTGAGAACAGAACAGAGCCGCTCACTTTCTAAAGGGTTTCTAGTGCCATGTTATTAGCCTGGATAACTACCATGTCCTAGAAATCTATGGTTTCTAAGACCATCACCAATATTCCTTCATGCATAATATCCACCGTCAAGATGTGGTTTGCTTGAAACCCGATTGGTAAATAAAAGAAATACCCACTGATTTACATAGCTTTCTACTTATTGTACAGGAATTAAACAATGATAAAACACTACTGCGTTCAATATATTTAATATTCATGTTTGGAATGAAAAGTGATTTAGAAAATGTCTAAATGTAACGGAAGAAGACGGGTCCTAGAATCTTCCTTTGAACTGTATGAAAGTTCTAAAAAGCTCGCTCACTCAGCTACTGATTTACATCAATATTGAGGAATCTTAAGGCGCGTGTGACATAGATCTGACAGTTACAGACAGGCCTACTTTCGCACATGGAAATGACCAGTTCAGTTTTCTGCCTAGTCAGACAGTTGGGGCTCGACTGCAGTGTTTTCTTCAGAAAATAATGATCTGGAAGTAATACCAATCTTTTCTCGCATTTTGTGAGTCCTTCCAGGGGTAGCTATAACTCTAGATATAACTAGGATCGATATAGTTACTGGAAGGATACAGACAAGTCCGCCTGTTAGCTAGCCGCCTCATCTGGTCAGAGAAGTAATATTAAATTAACTGTAGGGAAGAGTATGGTGAGAAATACCGTCAGTCCTGTAAGACAATATCGTTGGTATTAGTAAAAAAAAAAAAACTTTCGTGTAATGCGATCCACAGCCGAAAAGATGAAGCAGGCGTAAAAAGGCGATGGACATCGGTGATTACAGCTTTTCGGAAATGTGTCCGTTGAGATCACTGTACAGAGACAGTCGCTGTGTATGAAATGAATGACACTGATGAATCTATGAGTTTGGAAATAGTGGGGAGCAGAGGCGGAGACGATTTGATGGATCAGAACGAGCTCCACATGACTGAAAGACTAAGAACCGGCCATGATCGTAATGATTTGTCTTATAGTTTGAAACCTGGTGGATCTTTCCAACTTTAAAGTACAATTTTATTTGCGAAAAGAGCTTTTCTCTTTTCTCTTCAGCTTCATAATTATAACCTTTGATGACAGAGGAAAACGTGTTAAAACTGACTGTAGTGTTCCTCCAGCTGGCTGTCATTGATCTGGAGAAGGAAAATCAAATAAAGTATTTTATTACTCTGACTGACATTTAATGCGTATCTCTGCTCAAACACAAAGGCTGTTAGAAATGTTTACGATGAAGACTGAAGAAGAGAGAGTAAAATGGTGTTGATGATGACGATGTTGATATTGATGATATTACTTCTTCTTCTTCTTCTTCTTCTTCTTCTTCTTCTTCTTCTTCTTCTTCTTCTTCTTCTTCTTCTTCTTCTTCTTCTTCTTCTTCTTCTTCTTCTACTACTACTACTACTACTACTACTACTACTACTACTACTACTACTACTACTACTACTACTACTACTACTACTACTACTACTACTACTACTAGATCTAGAGGAGGCAGACCAATGGGTTAATTATACGTAAGAATAATAAGAGCTTGAGATTTAGGTAGTGCTGAGCAGTGATAAGGATAAGGCTCTAAGTGCAGATGACCGAAAGATGCTTGCCATCGTGGGATTAGGACCAACGATTTATAGCTGCTTTGGCACCCATAGATGCATAATTATGATGTGAAGTGCCCCGATTGACAGAAACTGAAGCAGAGAGATAAAAGATTATAAAGGTTTTAATTCAGGATGTTACTAATCGAAACCTGTCATCGACCAACCCCATAAAGACAAATTTTCTTTAAAACCATTCTGAAACTTATTGCTTCATTTGTCCAGAGAAATTAATGCATGCTTCTCCTATTGCCTATATATAGCTCTATGTTAAAGTCTAATTTCGTATGTGGTGCATTTAATGTAAAACCATATTTATTTATATTCATTTCTTTATATAAATTATAATATGCAATCATTATACAAGACAAGGCAACAATAATATGAAAACATTCGCTGAACGATATCATTCAATCTTATGAACCATTGGTTTTCTTCAATCATGAAGTTGCGTCTCTTTGAAGTTAATAATTTGTTATATGGATAAGAGGGCTGAGCTAAGGAACTGGAAAATTAACGGTAGAAGATTGTAAAACTGCTTTCCTATCAGGATCCTCAGAACAAAAACCTGTGTATGCGGACAATAAGGACGTCCCTCTGGATCAATCAAAGGGATCCTGGAACTATATATACATTGATATCATAAGAAAGTCCAGCTATTAAAACCATGCTATTTTTCACCGTCCCTTGGAAGTTACCAAATATGTATTTCACAAAAGTTTGTTAAAGATGAATGACTTTCTAATTTTTAGTAATGAAAAATAAACACAACACAAGGGTATTAGTTCATCCAATTGTTGATACCAATCTCTGTTCACTATTCCTCTTTGGTAGAATGATGGAAAAAAATGTCTTTTATAGACAGTGCCTCATAAACTTTCGACCCTTTACTAATTATACTATCGACCTCCAGGTCTTACTCAGACAATCATCACCCGCTAATTATGTAACTGTTGCTTTGATAACTCAATTGCTTCAGTAGTTGTTGTGATCGCTTATCAATACATCTAACAGTAATAAATTTTACTCGACCATTATTTCCATGCTAATATCCCTAGTGCCAAAATATGCATCATATTCATAAAGTACCAATCGATTTCTAAGTCCATTCGGCCAGAACGCTGATTTCAATACATTTTGAGCGAAGAAATGAAATTAACAGCTACAGAAACGGGATTAAGCGAAAAACGGTGATGTTACGAGTTAGTTTCCTTAGCTTCAATTAAAACTGAGATGTATTGAACAGAGACGAAAATTGGTTTCGATCGTGCTTAGGCCTTGTAGCTGGGTTCATGGTAACTATTCCAAGTTGACTGCCACTTGCCGTATATCAAAAGTTCCGCCGGTCATCTGGGCTGTCAAAATATTCTCAGTACCTCGACTCACTCGGGTTGGCGAATTAAAAAAGGATACCTTCTTCTGTCACTCCGCCAGAAAATGCTAACAATGTACAGAGTTGCAACTTTTATAAAGAATTATTTATAAAAATAGTCATACAGCAGCAGATCCCACCTCAAATTGTGAAAAGTTAATACAAATTCGATACTTGAAGTATGACACTAGAGACACTTCAAACCAATGGTAATTATGGCTACAGTTACCTCAAAATGCGGCAGCCAAAAATAGCAACAAAGGAATGTTTTCAAATATAAACTGGTCAGTCCAAAGAGTAAAAAGGGCCTTGATTAAAAGTATCGATTCAGACCGGTCACTCGTTAATGCCACAGCGAAGAGCATTTTAATTGCTTTTTTGTGCTCGGTCACGCCCAGATTCTACACACTGATGTGGAAAGGGGCAGATAAGCAAGGTTTTCACTTTTCAAAGAGTTTAATTCTAAATGAGCGTAATTCTGTTTTGATTTGAAACGTTTCTTAAGTTTGTCTTTTGAATAATAGTATACAAATATTTCCTGTAAAAAGGGAATAAAGATAACGCCAAACTAAAAAATAAGTAGTTGCCAAAGCTGTACCCACTAATTTAAAAACTTCCGCATTCTTTGAAACGAGTTGAGGGTAAGAAAAAGACTGGAAAAGAGAAAAATGCTCTAAATAGATGAAATCTGGAACTGGAATTAATATTTGAGATTAAGTAAAAAATGGGATCTTTGTTGTGCTTTTCAAATCTTCTTTTATTATTACAGAAGGAATATTGAGTCATTTAATGCTATTACCGTTCTCCTCACCCTTCCTGCCTGAGCTTAAACCTTCAACTATTTTTGTTTTCTAATCCTGGTTCTTCCTCTCTCTCTCTCTCTCTCTCTCTCTCTCTCTCTCTCTCTCTCTCTCTCTTTCTCTCTCTGTCTCTCTCTCTTCCGCTCTCTCTCTATCTCTCTCTCTCTTTCTCTTTCTCACTCTCGCTCTCTCTCCCGCTCTCTCTCTTTCTCTTTCTCTATCTCTTTGTTTCTCACTCACTCACTCACTCACTCACTCTCTCTCTCTCTCTCTCTCTCTCTCTCTCTCTCTCTCTCTCTTAAATACATCAAGTTTCGGAATTTAGATTAAAATGATTCACTCAATTCTCTTTTGAAAAAATCTCTGAAATAAAATGTTTCAACATGAATACCACGATAAGGGATGTTCTCTGATTTTTCCAATTATAGATTACACATCCTCATTTCTAACCAACTGCTTCAGTGAAGCAACATGGCTTTTGCTGTATAATCTACATGGATTTTTTTTATCAAATTTTATTCCATCATAAATCTTCTGATGATTTTTAGGTCAGATGGCTGAATGTGGACGCTGAAATTAATTCAATGCGATCTAATGGAAAGTCTTATTTACATACTTTATTAAAAGGACATAACTATAAATCATCAGTAACTTTAATTTGTGGATACCAACTTCTGATTCTCGGAATTTTTTGCTCCTCTAAGCTGCATTGTAAAAATCTGGACTGCAGAAATAAGACTTAGGCCTATTCTACAAAATCGAAGTCATTTTGAATGATTAATTAGCGTTGCAAGATTTTTAGAAAATTCTATGCACAATACATAGCGCACATAGTGCACCCTTTTTTATTTCGACACAAATATGATTGCGTCTAGATGAATAAAAAGGCATAAGCAGGCAAGCTTATAAACAATAATATGATTCCAAAGAATTAACCAAATTTTGATTTTATTAAATCTTAAAAGATATCCGATTAAGCTTTGAAGCATCAAACCAAACCTCATTAGCTGTGATTATCAGCAAATAAATACCATTATTAGCAGTTTGCAAGTAGGAACTATTCGCTTTAAATGTGCTTTACACTAAACAAAAATAGCATTTGTAAATCGTTAGGACTGCGGTGACCTGCGATTGTTAGGCTCAATGAATAGTTTGGACAAATTATGATTTCCGTATTTTCTTAAAGCTCAATCAATTCCCTGCTTAAAGCAGTTTAAATTTTTTAATATGTAAATGCTTATCTGAGGTATGACTTAAAACCTAACAAAAGTTTGTAGAACAAAAAAAACTGAGAAAAATGTGTTTGAAGTTAAATAAAGCTTACATACAGTTGCTTGTATCTTTAATAATTTACGTTGCGTTTTGGCTTTGAACCTTTTTGTCATGATAGAAAAATAAATGATTATTCATGAGAAGCTAAAAGTGGGCAATCTCGATTAAATAAGTTTGAAGCCCTTAAGCTCAAAACAATAATTTCCTACCTAAGCCTAAAAATCCCAGACCACCTCTTTTTACAAGTTCAAATTACGTTTTCTAGGTCACAATATCTACGTTTATGCCAAACCTTTAACACTAAAAATAATTGCTCTCTGACAACTAAATTGTGATTGAATGTTCGTTGACGTCTGTCGATATATATAAAAACAACCTGAACTGTTTTTATATACAAATTTAAAAGTACTCTCATAGTCTCCTTTCGAGGGCATTTTCTTGCTCGATTTTAAAAATACAACATAAAAAAGCCTAAACTTGTTTCATATCCAGTCCAAATGAAAAATAGAAAAAAAATATTGTTTGTTCAAATGATATAGTGTCTGTGTTTTAAGGAAGAGTCTCTGCATGCTAGACGGAAACATTGTTTCGATTATTTATAGTTTAAGTAAAAATTTGAGCTTTTTGTTGGAATTTTAATATGTTTAAGTCATATGTCGAATGACAAGCGTTTAGCCTAACAAAACCCAACACATACACAAAACAAAACAAAATAAAAGACAAGTAAGAAAACAACCAACCTTAGAGTGGATGAATTCAGAATTCAGAGAGAGTGTATTATTTACAGTTATACTCATCATTGTATCGGTATTTATATTCGATCATAAAATTTTTGTTAAAGATAAAAAAATCAAGATGACATTAAGTCAATAAGAAATAAACTTTTTCAATCAAACTTAAACTTTGTGATGTTCCAAAAGGGAGATCTGTGCCATTAAACCGGATTTCACTCCCGACTTTGACTTTTCACAATGTGATTTACCACAAAATTAATCAATCCATTAATTATTGAGCTGGTATTAATTTAAACGAACTTTCATTTCAGTTAAACCGATTTTTCGTCCTCAATATCAGCCTAAGATTTGCAAGAACTGTTTTCTGTGACTTGGAAAACTACGCCACAGATGCAATTGAGGTATCTGCTTAGGAGTCCTGCCTTGTTGAACGAGGCTTTGAGTCTCCTTGGGGCTCTCTTGATTTCATTAATCAGAAAATAATATATCATGATAAATGTACCAAAGTAAGTGTCTGGAATATGTGAAAACATGCAGCCATAGAAGATTATCGCTACTGGTTTAATAATGCTCGCAGATTCCCAAGCAAATACCACAGGAAAACTTTGACAAATAATTAATAAAAGACACACAAACAGAGAGAGAGAGAGAGAGAGAGAGAGAGAGAGAGAGAGAGAGAGAGAGAGAGA
>JAWDGP010001468.1:452500-495000 GCA_033675545.1 Elysia crispata
TGTAAAATTGTAAGGGGTTTATACATAAACTTCTCTTTTACATCAATCTAATTTCTTATAAAATTTTTCTTTTAAGCCCCTTCATTTAATTAGGACCTCTGTAGGAAATTCTATATCTTAACATTCTCATAGTGTTCATATTTATAACGACTGAAAAAAGAGTCCTTATGTGAAGGTACAGTGTAGCCATATGACCTTTAAAGAATTTCTGGTTTTTTTTTTTGTTAAACTTTTTTTAGTAAAAAAACCCAAACAATCCTATAATTTGAAAAACGGTGAAAACACTTTGAGTTAAGCATTGGCTTAAGTTCCCTGCATGCGATGATCGAAACATATGTAACTGTTGTGCAGAACCGGGATAGACAAAAGGTACAAAAAGTATTTCTGTAAAGTGTACTTCTTTCAAAATCTTAAGATGAATGTTGCTGTAAACGTATTTTGTATTCATAACAGTTATCTTATGTCAAGTAAATCGCTTTAGACCTTACGCTAGATTGGAAAGGACTAGACAAGTATAAGAATGTGTATTCCGTTGTCGAGTTGACTGTTGTACTATTAGAGAATAAGCATCTGATAATACTTATGATTTTTATTAATTATCAAAAACCATTGCTACCTGAGACAATAACTATGATTATGTGTATGTATGTACAATAACATTTTCAATTCTGTTTATCTTTGAACGATATCCGTGTTAAAGAAAAATAAGAGCTAAAATCTTTGTCACACTTTTTTATTCACATGCATTTAAATTGTTCTTTATATTCAGACATTACAAGATTTTAGTGCAAAATCTATTGTCATTTACTTCACGCCTATTCATCTTTACGCTCAGATCGAATCATAGACGTTCAAACCTGAGATGGCCCGGTATATAACTTAATTTTCTAAAGTCTGCTTCCCTCTCGAAGCCATCACTTTGCACTGATATTCATACTATATCTAAATTATCACTTCTGACACCAGCGATCTACGCTGTTAGTCTTATTTCAATAGCTCTTTGGATTTTCCAAAGGTCTTCACGTCTATTTTTTATTTACGTATATATATACACAAGCACACACACACACACGCACTCATGCAGCGTTTTATCGATATCGTAAGCTGCATAATATCCTTGCTCCCATGACATCACTGTAATATAAATATTCCTCTACACATTGCCATTCTCTCGACCACCCAATACTTACTCTTCTTACCTGAGAAAATTCACAATATTTCCTATACTGACCTTGACATCTTTATAATAAGTTCTACCGTCATGTTGCAAGAAATTAATAGTATTGGAAACTTCATCTTTCGATTGCAACATTCTTAGAAACAACACAACCACGAAACTTAATTCTTTTTCACAAGATTATAACTATATTTTAGACGCTTTAGAACCTATTAATTTTAAAATAAATGCTGTAATGGATTAAAATTCAGTTTTGATTATCTCACCCCTTCAAAATTTTGAGAGCTCAATTTTGATCTCGGCTACGAGGCGCAGTCGACAAAAGACCGCGCCGCCTTTGCGTTTTTTAAAGACAAAAAAATGATCTAAAGTCAACTTTTAAAACATTCCTCATTTTATTGGGGACCGGACTAGGATTTCACAAAGAGTTTTGGTGAGCTCTGATTTGGAAGTACATCAAGCAATAGCATATGCTCTGAGGAATTTAAGTTTAAAAAACGCTGACGCCCACTACCGCTCAAATTAAAAATCAGAAAAAAAAAACCAACTACGCATAACATACAAAACACGGGCAACAGATTTCCTATATTAAAAAAAGTATCACTTCAGACATCAAGACAATGCTTTTTATGTTGGGCAGGTTTCATGAATTTTTACTGAGTACGTCTAGGCGTGTCTGTTGTACAGATTTCAGAACTAGTGGCTCCCGATTGTTTCTAACCCTTTCTGCCGTAAAAAGTTTGTGAGGCCCACTTATCGCCTTGGGCCCGTGACAGCTTTCATCAATCAACCAAACCTTTGTTCAATGTTCCTAAAGTACTGGATTAAGACCCGATATTGCGTTGTCCTAACTTTGAAGAGGCGTAAACTGTTTATGCGTGTATTCTGGACTTATACATGGCTTAAAAACATCAATCGTTAGGGAAAACTGCATATTTCATCACTTCTTATATTTAGTAGTATATAGTCTCATGCAGAAATCTTAGTCCTAAAACCATTTAAGTGCATTCTCAATAAAATTTTCTTTATGTATATATAGTGTATCAAAATTTTTATTTCTCTACAATAATAACATAAGATACCGATAGCTTCAGAAAAAATAAGTCCTAATTAATCTAGAAATTTAGCTGTTTTAACAATGAGTCTATCACTGTAATAATGAATTCTGAAAAATAATTAAATCTCAAAGCATCGAGTAAGTTTAAGTATAGGGTTGACCTAAAATCGCATTTGAAAATGGTAAAAACAAAACAAAATTTGATGTTTCCCGATTACAATACAAACATATATGATGGCATTACTACTACTACTACTACTACTACTACTACTACTACTACTACTACTACTACTACTACTACTACTACTACTACTACTACTACTACTACTACTACTACTACTACTACTACTACTACTACTACTACTACTACTACTACTACTACAGCTACTACTACTACTACTACTACTACTACTACTACTACTACTACTACTACTACTACTACTACTACTACTACTACTACTACTACTACTACTGCTACAACAACAACTACTACCACTACAACTACTGCCACTACTACTACTATTACTGCTACTACTACTACTACTACTACTACTACTACTACTACTACTACTACTACTACTACTACTACTACTACTACAACTACTACAACTACAACTAATACTACTACTACTACTACTACTACTACTACTACTAATACTACTACTACTACTACTACTACTACTGCTACAACAAGAACTACTGCCACTACTACTACTATTACTGCTACTACTACTACTACTACTACTACTACTACTACTACTACTACTACAACAACAACAACAACAACAACTACTACTACTACTACTACTACTACTACTACTGCTGCTGCTGCTGCTGCTGCTACTACCACTACAAATGAATAATGCCTATTATGTACATAATGGCAATGATGACAATGACATAATAGCAAAAAAACAACCTTGATGTACAGCTTAAAAATTTCCACCATAAAGCCTCATTTCTCTGATGGTCGCTGCAAGGAAAGGCTACGTTCATAGTAGACCGCCTGACGCTAACGATGGGGAGCTGTTAATGACACCAATTGTCTCCTGTCATCCCGACACCTCCAAATTATCTCGTTCATCTCTTTTTTTTTTCGCTTTATATCTCGCTTTCAAGCCAAATTCTCTTTCTGTTATCGTTGCTCTTTTTCCTGGCATTGATTTCCCAAAAACCCTGTTATCTTTTTTTTTGTAGTTTGTGTGTGTGCGTGAGAGTGTCTCCTTTTTTTTAAAGCACATTTCTCAATTAGTTTTTGTCATGTCTTTTCTCAAAAACTCATGTCCTGTGTTTTTAATTTGCTTTTTTTAAACATGTTTATGTTTTTTGTGTGCTTTTTTGTTTCTTTTCAACTCAGAAAAATTTATTCATTTTTCTTGCTTCATTTTTGAACGTTTTTGCTATTCTTATTATTCCTCTGCATATCTTTTTTTGCTCTTCTGTTTTGTCATGTTTTTTACTAGTTTTGTTGTTCACCGACTTGCTTCGCGTGCTCCCTGCAGTTTTTAATCTTTGTACAAGTTCTTTTTATTTTGTGCATTTTTCTTCCCCAATGCATATTATTTCCTCTCCTTTTTCTCCTCTTCTTATTTCTCCTTTATCAACCCTCCCCTCTTCCCTGCTTTCTTTTTTTGTTTTTTCTCCTCATCCCCTGCTTCTGTTTTCCTCCTCCTGGCTCTTCTTCTACACGTGAATAAGGCTGTAACTTTTTTTCGGGCAGAAAGAATCCCCTCGACAAAATTGATTCTCGGATGATTTCCGATAAGCGACGTGCTCAGAAGTCTGAATCAGGGAATCAGTGGATCTCACAAAAGCCATGTGGGTTTCATCTAAAAAAATTGCTTGCCTTTACTTTCTTACCCTACACTGTACTGTGACTCTCTGTCCTTGTTTAAAAGTATAAGCATCCTGGAGGTGATTTTCCTGAGTAAGGGCGTGTCCTTACTAATACAGACAGAGGTGTTTAACCAATATTCCTCCATTTCCTCTCTTAAATGATCATTAAACACGATATCAGAATTGGTTTAACATTTATAATATTTGTCGGATCAATGAAACTATTTAAAGTTTTATAGTCCGCAAAAACAACATTAGAATTATTTTTTTTTTCACTGTAACAAGAACGTCAGCTGACTGCAATCTCTTTGTCCCTGAGCCTGTTTTATCAAGGTAAACTCGCATGGAAACAAGCATATTACATTAACTTTTAATAATACAAGAAAGCACAAAACAAACAGCGAAAAAAAAGAATACAAAAGAGACTTATATAAACACATTTCTTATTGTTCTTACGGTTGATTCTTTAGGTATTTTAGGAAGTACAAATAGAAACACAATAAGCCATCATGTCCCTGAACCTCTATAAAAATCATTTCGAGTTGACAACCCTTTCACTAACCATCTCGCCACGGAAAATGCACTTCAAACTTACACAGGGAAAAAATCATCCTCTTCACAATGTTGTGAGATGCATGGTACTTCTCAATATGATTACTTGCACACCCTAACCCTGTGCGCTCATAGCAGAAGAACTTTCCCTTCAAAAACAAATTTCTAAAACAAATTATTCCAATCCCAAGTAGAGAAAAGGTGCTTTTATGTATGTTTGTGTATGTATGTATGTATGTATGTATGTATGTATGTATGTATGTATGTATGTATGTATGTATGTATGTATGTATGTATGTATGTATGTATGTATGTATGTATGTATGTATGTATGTATGTATGTATGTATGTATGTATGTATGTATGTATGTATGTATGTATGTATGTATGTATGTATGTATGTATGTATGTATGTATGTATGTGTGTGTGTGTATGTATGTATGTATGTATGTATGTATGTATGTATGTATGTATGTATGTATGTATGTATGTATGTATGTATGTATGTATGTATGTATGTATGTATGTATGTATGTATGCATGTATGTATGTAAGATATCCAGGACTGAATTGTCACCAATGCCAAGCGCAACCGTCGGAGATTCAATTTGACATTGAAACGTATGCATCTGCATGGATACTGATTTTACATATCGACCGAATTGATGTACATGACTTGGGTATCTTTCTCCTTTAGCTCCTAGGTCCGGTTATTCAAATCTGGCATTCATATATGTCTACCACAAGAAACCAACTGTGCCAGAAAAAAGTGCTTCAAAGAAAGTTATTGCCCTCCGCACTTATTGTTAAAGAAAACGAGTAAGAGTAAGTGAGCATTTGCATCGGTTATCAGTTAATTGCAAATGTAAAGAATGAATTATTTTCATATGGACAATGATAATCATAATATATCAACATTTTATTTGACATTAACTTCATGGGTCATGGGGTATATTTTTCAAATCGAATCACGACTTCTCTGAGCTTTGTGAATGTATTTTTTTATCTAGGGTTTAAAAAATAATTCTCATAAAAATCGATGCAATCTTATGGGAAGATAGGTTGTTTTGCTTGATTAACAAAATGTTAAGTCATAGTACTTTTTCCGGCCAATACACTGTCGCTAATGATCTTTGTTAGAGGAAACTGAACTAAAATGCAATTGAATTTCTATCTGAACTTGCCCACCTGAATGTAGTAAGGTCTGACGAAATTTAAAAAAATTTGAAGCTTTGGTATTTTCCCAAACCAGGATAATTATGACTTTGAATGAAATAATTATCATAGTTAATAATTTAAACATAAATAATAATTATAATTATGATATTACCACCACCACCACCATGACTACTACAACTACAACAACAACAACAACTACTACTACTACTACTACTACTACTACTACTACTACT
Organism: Elysia crispata; assembly: GCA_033675545.1. NCBI lineage: Eukaryota > Metazoa > Mollusca > Gastropoda > Plakobranchidae > Elysia > Elysia crispata. The sequence goes on from JAWDGP010001468.1 coordinate 458,536, forward strand.
ACTACTACTACTACTACTACTACTACTACTACTACTACTACTACTACTACTACTACTACTACTACTACTACTACTACTACTTATTATTATTATTATTAATATTATTATTATTATTATTATTATTATTATTATTATTATTATTATTATTATTATTATTATTATTATTATTGTTATCCTTATTATTATTATTACATTTATAAAATTACAACAACAACAACAACAACAATAACAATTACAATAATAATAATAATAATAATAATAATAATAATAATAATAATAATAATAATAATAATAATAATAATAATAATAATAATAATAATAATAATAAAATATAACACAAATACCTCAAAGTGCTCGTCCATTCTTTAAACCATGCACAAAAAACATAAGTTAAATCATCAAGACAAAAAATTTATAACGCAATGCCTCGAAGTCTAGACACATCTACACAGGCATAGGTCATTGATCTTTAAACAGAAAACTTCAGGTTCCTTTTTCAGCTGCTCTTTCGATATTGCAATTTCCTACTTTTAGACAGGCCGTTCGAAATGTTTGAAGTTAAATATTTCTTTAAAAAAAAAAGGGAACAACTATTCCCTCCCTTTTTACTTTTTATATCTCATTTACGTTAGAAAAATAGTTTTTCCTCCAGGTTTCAGGATGATGTTATACGTTTTAGATTGTACAGAACAGTATCTTTAAACAAAATCTTTGACAGCACCAAGATTTACACTAAAATAAAAAGATTGTCAGAACGATCCTCGACGTTCGATAAGAATAAAAAAAAGCATTGCCAGGAGAACATGATTACATCAAATCTGCGCTCTGGTCTGAACGATCTAAAATATCTCTTCGCCTCCACCCATCAGAGGGTCGTTTTCCGACTTCTAACAAGGCTCTCTCTGGGTTGTGGAGCTTTTTATGCAGATTGGTTGGGATCGAACAGATAGTTTGGGATCACATGGGAGTTTGGTTGTAGTCGCGCTTTTTCAAGCAGCTTAGTAAAAAAAATTAAGGCACTAGATCGATCAATAGTGGTTGTTAGAAATCTTTAACAAACGAAGTGAATTTCTTTAAAATGGTTTTATATTAAAATATCAAACTTTGTATCTCTCTCAAGTTGGATAATGTGAAGAGCATGATAAAAGAAAATAATTCACAATAGCCTTAAATTGTTTTCAGGAACTTAACAAGAACAGCACAACTAGGTATAGATCACGAAACACAATCCACTTCGGTTAAGAGTAAAAAAAAATAAAATAAACGGTCACCAACTTGAACTTCTAAACATAAAAATAAGAAGGAATAAATGATATAAAGATTAAAGGAAAAGAAACGTTCCAATTTTTTACAGCTTGATAAGTTAGAAAAATAGGATTTGCAAACTAATAGTTTTTTTAACCCTACATTCTATTTGCAGTGGAGCTTTGGTGGTTTCAACGGTCTTTCATTTGTTCACTTCCTTGTTTCATACATCGATACAGCCCGTCAACAAAAAGATAATCTTAAGCCTTCTCTGCATAGCAAACGCGCCCATTTGTATAAGGCTAAACTGATGCGATTAAGGTCTAAACTCATAAATTGGCCGTTAAAGAGAGGAAATCTGACAAATACGTTCCATGCATCACAGCGGATTTTTTCTGATCCAATGAGGAACAAAAGAAACAAACACTTTTTCTTTTCTATCTTGGATATTTTTGATTTTTTTTTCTGTCACACTCAACCAACAATTTACATTCCGTTTAGCTCAAATTATCTCCGCACCCATGTGTTTATGCTTGCAGAAACGTGATTTAAATTCTCACTGTTGAATCATGCTTATACAAGTCTTTGGGAATCCTGTAGAACGGTATTCATATATATATATTTTTTCTCACTGATCAAGATTATCATTGTGAATCTACCTACCTGGCGATTGTTCCCACGGTTGGCAGCTCCAAACGTCAATGACAAAGTCTCTGTGACACTTGCGCCACAGACTGATGGTCGTACCCTGCTCCAGACCGAGCCAATCGTGGGACGCAAAGGCCACCAGATACATGAGGAGACCAATCAGAAAGAAGCATGTGGCCACCGCTCCAGTGCCGGAAACCACCGAGCTGTGACCGCACTCTTCACTGCGATCAGTGGTCGCGACCTTGGGAAGGGTCACGCTGGTCATGGCTGTCGCTGTGACTATGGTCGATGAGCCACCAGGAATCGTGCTTGCCGTGCTCAGCGACTTCAGTGGTATGGAACCCTTATTCAACAGGAAGTTCGAGGATTCGCTGTGGCACGGAGAGTAATCTCCCTTCTTCATTTGCATAGAAGGCATGATGACGCAGCTCCCAAGTAGCAAAACACGATTTCTCTCAAAGCGACTTTGACACGATTTTGGAAGGGTTACTTGATTAAGTAATGGGGTGAAATCTTCACACAGTCACCAGGTGTATGTCTCAGAATGTACAAAGTTGCCCGTTTCTGTGAAAACGCCATTCCTCTGCTCAGCAAAGCCAAAGAACATGGCCATGGATGATTCTTCAATAATTGATTTTACTTTGTGTATCGAAAATTCAAAGTTTCGAAATCGGCTACACTTTTGGATAAAACGTTGCATAATTATAGTGAAATTACACATATAAAGAAATAAGCATGAAAAAACGAAGGTTGTGAAATAATGATAAGTGGTACTGAAATTCCAGAATTACATAGTGTAATCTTGACCTTTTCAAGTGTTGTCAGTAATACAGATTGGAAAAAAGGTGAAACTCTAACGTCACAAAGGCAGCTTTGAAACTTGAAAAAACTTAGGAGACTAAGAATTGAATTGTTAGACTTAAATCAGCGTCCATCACTCTAATCTCATGTTGTCCATCATACAACATAAATCTACAAATTACCCTGTCTTAAAAAAATTTTTCTATGACTATTTTTTTTTTTTTTAAAAAGAGAGGGTTTTGTTATAATGTTCTGTTAAGCATCTCTTGTGACTGCGTTCATATTAAGAAAATGATATTAAGTTTTGACTATGATTACTTTGATTCAAAAACAGCTTTAGCGTTTGTTTGTTTTTCTTTGCGATCTTTATTTTCTTCTATCGAAATCATCAGGCCTTTCCCAAAGAAGCTGAAATAAAGAATGAATAAAATATACCAACTCCACTAACTCCAATACATAGCCTACGGGCACACGGCAGTTGGAATAACATGAAAAGAAATTAGGAGACCTTGTTGCGAAAACAAGTACGGCAGTCCTCTCAAAAGAAAAAAAAATATATTCATCTTTGAAGTTTTTGTAGTTTAAAATGTGAAACAGTCTAAAGCAAAAGAAAAATAATAACCCTTCTACCAAGCGAAATGTCAGAGGCAAGGCATTACCGATTAAACAAAGAGGGAACATTTTAATAGGAAAGAAAGATAGAAGACAAGAAGTAATGAGAGATTGATGGATAGATAGAAAGATAGACGACAAGAACTAATGAGAGATAGATTGATAGACAGATAGATAATATACGAAGAGAGAGGGAGGGAGAGAGAGAGGGAGAAGAGGAGGAAAGATAAGAAGTCGGCAAAAGCAGAACGAGTGAGATAAGAGAGACAGACATACAGACAGGGTAGATGGTGAGATAGAGATAGAGAGACACACAGAGAGATTGAGAGATACGGAGAAAGAGGAAAAGAGAAAGAAACAGAGAGAGAGAGAGAGAGAGAGAGAGAGAGAGAGAGAGAGAGAGAGAGAGAGAGAGGGGGGGACCAAGGGAGAGAAAGAAAGGAGAAAGAGGAAAAGAGAAAGAGAGAGAGAGAGAGAGAGAGAGAGAGAGAGAGAGAGAGAGAGAGAGAGAGAGAGAGAGAGAGAGAGAGAGAGAGAGAGAGAGAGAGAGAGAGAGAGAGAGAGAGAGAGAGAGAGAGAGAGAGAGAGAGAGAGAGAGAGAGAGAGAGAGAGAGAGATCGAAGCCACTTCACTGAAAGAATTACGTTTTTTCCGCTTGCCTTGACCTTTGAAGTAGCGCTCAGTGTCTAACAAGATTAGTGAAAGCTTCGAGCTTACAACAAGCGCGACAGCGCTGGATTCAACCTAATCGTTACGCTTTAGAATTGCAGAAAAGAACAAAGTTGAGTCTCAAGTACATCTTTAATGATTCTGTTTCACTTCACTTGTTGTCTGAGGGTATGAGATCCTTTTTCGCCAAAATAGATAATAAAACGAAATCAACTTCTTTGCTATCATTGAAATGTGCATTCTTTTAAAATTCGTTCTCTGAAGAGGGCAGAACGACATTGAAATGAGGTAACACAATAATAGAATGTATCGATCAAATATTTCAGGTTCATTTCAAGTACTACGAATTCATTTTTACTGGAAAATTCAGTACTTTCTCTACCTACTTAAATATCAGCAAAATGCAAAAGAAAAAAGAACCGAAAGGTTCACCGTTCTAGAGGAATTCTTTGCTGTTTATTTATTTGTACCTAGATAATAATTAATGAGTGTTTAAAAGATTTAAAATAGATTTAGATTGAAAGAAATGTTTTTACCTTGAATTACTCTAAATTCTGTATGTGATTCTTATTTCTGCTGATTAATTCATTTCATTCAAAACTTAAAAATCTGGACAGTTACTCTCCTGCAGAAGAATCACCATTCTAAAGACAAATTAATTTGGACTAATGTTATTTGCGGGAATTGATTGTAACACGGGCAGCAAATAGTTTCGATTCCGCCTCTTACAGGAGAATCACTATTCTAAAGACATATTATTTAATACCAATGTTATCTGCGGGAAACGATCGTAACATGGGCAGCAAATTGTTTAGATTCCGCCCCTTGAATTCATAAGGAATTAAATATGAAACCTTGGCACTGACATGTTGGTAAATCTTTTAATGTACTTAAATCAAAGGCATTTATCCATGGCATGTTATATAAAATTCAATCGCCAACTCTAATAGATCTAACTTTGAGTATTTTGTTAACCTATCAATTTTGCAGCTAGCAGGCATTTTATAGCGATAACCAGTGGATTTCGGTCTCCAGAGCTAAGCTTATAGCCTACGTCCGGAATCTTAGATTTGGATTTAGATAGAGCCATAAACGTTTCAAGAAACATAAAAAAAAAAGAAAAGTTTATCGCGCCAAATACATTTTAATGTAATCTGATCCGTTCACACTGATTTTTAAAACATTCAGATTTCACCATCCTCTCGTAAGCTCAAATTTCAAACAATAGGTACTCTTGTAATCTTTATAAAATATCACAAAATTTTAGATTCCGTGTTCTTCATCTTAAATCTAGCCAAGTAATAAAATATCTACTCTAGTGCAATGAAATATTATGCTTTTTCTTTGTTAGGAATAGATATATACACCGTTCCATGATAAATGATCATACAAGCCATTGAGAGCTAGTTGAAAAAAAAACTTGAGCTGAATATCCATATAAATATTATCTGCTAAAATATTCATTTGTTGAACAACTATGGCCTGGAAGAAAATATTATATTTCACGATACGCATTTTGTTTATTCAAACGAAAAATTATTTCCTGATTACAAGTAAATATGAATCATAATTTAAGTTCATGGTGGAAATTTGCTATGATTCTAATTTGTAACTATTGACTATTCTGTGATTTCCATGAAATTTTTTGGTGTGTCTCACCATTTCATCTCTAACAACATGCAACGATTACACTATGATTGTGTTTTAAATATTAAGATTTTTGAGAATTTTGACAATAACTTCAGACAGCTTAAGGCCCCTTTATAGAATTTTACTTACGTTCCAACGATTTAACTCATTGCAGAGGAAACATGAAACACGCCACGCAACTTGATTTGTTAGTAACAGATTAGACTCCAGTGACCCAATAATTCTGTACGTACTGCTTAAATTGTCCAACGTAGGAAATAGAAATACAACGATATTAGATTAAAAAAATACCTTGTAACAACTTGATGCACAAACTTTTTATCTATTTCCTGCCATTAATGATGCAAAAATTCGTGATTAAAGAAATATTGTAGAATACATTTTGCATAGGAAAGAACCCCATAAATACTTCCTTCACAAGCGTTGAATAAACTTGTAATCTGCTTGTGAGGATAGCAATCAAATCTGACGAAAAAAAAAAACAACAACTGCTCTTTGGCAATGAGGTCTAAATCAATGTTACCTTTCCCTCCCTTGCTCACTTTCTCTCACTCAATCTATATTATTCTATTAGATTATTTTGTTTTCATTCGGCATCTCTATTGTTTTAAAAAAAGTTATAAAATAGCATTTCAAATCATTATTTGTAATTTTCAGCTATTTCAGAAGGAAATGCGAGTATATTGATTTTTTATTCAAACAAAAAGATATAAAGGCTTTTCTTGAATATTCTTCTCCTCGTTTGATTTAATACGTTAATCCACCTTGTAAAATGAATACCAATTTGGGTCAGTGTATTGGGTTTTTTGTCCTTATAATAAATCAATAGGGTTTTCTATGTTAGAGTGCTAACCCCTCTGGACCGTACTGTTTGTTCCCTTGTTTCCGCCGGTCTTGATGTACGAGCAAAACACTTCCTACATCTGTAGCCCACAGGGGGTGGCAAGTTTCACTGGTCTATCGAACCATGACGTCATATTGAGATTCATCAGGGCCAGAACTCGGTGATATATTTTTTCCCCTAATTTAAACATTGCCAGAAAATGTGATAAAGCTGATTGCTCAACAACCACAGGCATTAGAGTAATCGTCTCTGCGCCCTCACCTCATCCCCCAAATGATTTCCTGATCTTGATTTTTGAGACAGTCAATATTTGATGATAAAGTCTATTGCTTTCGATCCCAAATAAAGAAATCGCGGGGCCATTATAATTATATTGTGTTACAAAACTTTTTCACCTTGTTTCCTTCCCTCCAAGCTTAGAGTTTTATTATCATAAAAGTGGCTAGAAATTTACTAAAACCGAAAATTTCTTGTTAGAACGATGAAAATAAGCTCATTGGCGAGAATCTTCAAAAATCTTCATCACTGAAAACATTATTATTAAACATAGTCTTGGTTACAGAATCATCAGCACTCTCAAACCCAGAGAAGGACAAAGAAGCATCGAGTTTCAGCCAAGAATCAATATGTCACAGCTCAGAATATAACAGCTTCATGTTCCTAAGAGTATTTCAAAGTACGATCATTCACACGAACTGATACAATCTGACAGCTTTCACGAACGACTCAAACCTTTTCATTAAAAAATTAGCTTCAAATCAAAATGGGTGACAAAATATGAATCTTCCAACTAGGAAACGGTATAAACCTCTCTAATTTATGCAAGAATTTCTATTGGAAACGTTATTTCTATTTTTTGCTTCAATGTGGTAAATCATCTAACACCTTGCTTTTCTAATACATAGAAAACTCTTTGCTTTCCTAATCTATTAAAAGATCCTTTTGCTAACCCTGCGTTTCCTAACCTATTAAAATATCCTTTTGCTAACTTCTGTGCTTTCCTAATCTATTAAAAGATCCTTTTGCTAACTCTTTGCTTTCCTAATCTATTAAAAGATCCTTTTGCTAACTCTTTGCTTTCCTAACCTATTAAAATATCCTTTTGCTAACTTCTGTGCTTTCCTAATCTATTAAAAGATCCTTTTGCTAACTCTTTGCTTTCCTAATCTATTAAAAGATCCTTTTGCTAACTCTGTGCTTTCCTAACCTATTAAAATATCCTTTTGCTAACTCTGTGCTTTCCTAACCTATTAAAAGATCCTTTTGCTAACTCTGTGCTTTCCTAACCTATTAAAATATCCTTTTGCTAACTCTGTGCTTTCCTAACATACTAAAAGATCCTTTTGCTTACTCTGAGATTTCCTAATCTATCTAAAGGTCCTTTTGCTAACTTTGTGTTTTCCTAGACTAATACAATATCCCTTTGCTAATTCTGTTCTTTCCTAATCCATTAAAAGACCCTTATATATTTGGCATTGAATTCCCACTTAAAACGCTCAAAGGTTGCACAGCCTTGCTGGAATTCATAGCTGCCCTTTTATTTTAACTAACATGATAAAAATTGGATAAAAGAATTTGTAATTATAATCGTTTGGATTTTGCAAAATTAGCTCACTGTTCTTATATGAGACAAAACTGGCCAAAACTAACACTTTAACTATTCAAATCAACGAATAGATAAAGACGGTGCTGCGCTGAAGACAGCATAATATCTTGATTTTGTCTGATGTCTGTATATATCTTTCAATTCTTAACTCATCACTAATTACTTGATTAAGAAAAGAGGGCATCATTACAGAGTGATATCGATAATCATTTCCAAATATTGACTAATTCACTTACTACTGCCTTATTAACTATGAATAATTTTCATGCGTTACACATCCCCATGCTTGCAACATTTCATTCATCAATTGATATGCTTTTGCTCCTTCGTCTTTAACAGGCATGACGCTTCTCTATTATTGGATGTCGCTATGTATTTAGGAATTTTAATCTTGAGCAAATTTCTCAAACTTATACAAATCAAAAAATCTGAACATCCGAATGTAAAGTAATGCACAGATACTGTGGTTAGAAGTAAAGCTTAAGTCATTCCCTTTCTTATCTATTTTTTGGGGTGAAAATTTCTCCACACACAGTTAACGTATGCAGAGCTAATAGTAAAATGAATTGAAAAACGCTTTTTCACTACTGCAAGCTAAAATCTTTTTTTTTTTTTCGGAGATTATTAAAATTTGCGTTGGGTTACATTTTGCGACGTGAAGACCTATGTAAAATTAAAAAGCAATGAATAAAAATTTCAAGCGTATTTGAAATTTCTTTTCAACCTGAAAGAAACATCTGCGCCAAACTTAAGTCATAATTAAAAGTAAAGTTGCAAAAGAATATATAAGATATGCATGCAATGTAGTGCACACAATCTTGCCGTAAGATGAAATGCAAATTTTAGTCCGAAATTGTTTAAAACTTCATGAAAAGTTACACAACTATTCAATTATCACAACGGACATATCCAAACGGATGTCTGGTGGCGAAGAAACATGCTCAGCTGCTGAATGCTAGAAAACCTCTGCGTCTCCAGTTCCACACACATCGACTGCTGCCACCCGCCGAGCAGCGAAACACGCCTGCTTCCACTGATCTCCACACGTACAGATCTAGCGGAGGCAAATGCCGGCAAGCTACCCACGGTGACGGGAGTGTCCACGTCTGCTGCCAGCCCGCAGCTGACGACAATAAGGTTGGGAGCATCTGGAACAGAATCACTACTTTTTTTTTCTAGTATGAGTTGAGAACGGAAGGGCTGGTCAAAACTTCAGGGTACAAAATTGAATGGATCAATTTGCAACTAAATAAGACCCACAAAATATTGATCCTGTTATTCCATTATCGGATCTGCCTAGGAAAGACACAATTTCCCGCAATAAATTGATGGCTAAGCTTGATGGAGATGGTTATTTCCAGGATCACCAATTTTTCTAAAGATAGCACATGAAAAAATCCCACCCAATTATTTCTTTGTCATCTCGGGATTCTTCAAAAGCTCTTGCTCTTTTCCTTTTCATTCTTGTTCTCGTCTTCCTCTTCCTGTTCTAAGGTTTTTCTTCATTTTTTCCTCTAGTCTCTCCTTTACTTTGTTATTATAATTTTTTATTGTTGTTGTTATTGTTTTTCTTTTTCCTTCTCTATCACTATTCTCCAGAAGTATTAGTGGAGGTGATGGTCGTGGGAGTAGATTCTGCAGCTGTCTACTAAGTAGTAGTAGTAGTAGTAGTAGTAGTAGTAGTAGTAGTAGTAGTAGTAGTAGTAGAAGTGGCAGCAGCAGCAGCAGCAGCAGCAGCAGTAGTAGTAGTAGTAGTGCTGCTGCTGCTACTACTGCTACTACTGCTGCTGCTACTACTATAGGAAGTAAAAATAATCAAAGCAGAACATAAATGCTGATAACGGTGTCTGGATAGTTCATTTTAATTTCATCTGATATAAAAAGCTCTGTAAAAAATTATATTGAGGAGAATAAAAAAAGAAGGACAGCCCAAGAAACGTACACTTAAAAAACAAAGAGAAATTACTGCTTAATCCTTTCTCTCACTTTCTATAACTTGTGTTTAAAAATCTAATAGATTTCAAATAAAAATTTAGTAAAAACAAAAAGGCATACAATACCAATGCAAGAAACGGACCGCATTTTTTTTCCTTTCCTTTTTTGTTTTTCAGTATTTCTCAATATCCTGTGTGTAAGTTTGTACGGCTAAGCAACAATACATGGATACACAATATACAGAAGAATTGTTGCAGCTTTTCGTCTTTTGATTTTTTAATAAGTATCCTCTATATTAGGCAACAAATTGAAAGTGAGATTTGTAGACTTTTATTTGCAATAAAAAGGTAACAAAATTTATATGGATAATGGGCTTTTCCTAAATAATTGCACTATATATGTGGTCTTCTTCATAGTGATTTGGTTTGGGATTTGTCTCTATGGTTAAACAGTTGAGTATTTTCTTTTTCAGTGACAGTAAGTTAAAAAAAATCTTTTGTACAGATATACAACTATGTACAAAGCTTGTTGGATTCAGATATCTAAAATAGCAGCATTGTCTCCATAACAAAATGTCTGCAAGGAAGGATTTGTGAACAAAAACGTTGTTGTTTAGTCCTTCGATTATTTCTTTGATTTGAATGAGGACTCAAGTTGTGTTCCCTTTTAGAGCCTTGATTGATCTATGTCCAATTCTCTGTTTATGAGCCCTTTATGAAGATGTACTCTAGTATTTCTTTAAGAAAGTTACAAGCATTGTGTACATATTTCTAAAGACAAAAATAATAGCTCTTGTAGCTTCAGCTCGTCTTTCATTATTGTATATAAAATATCTTATTATGATTTGATAATTTAGAAAGATAATATGCATTTCAATTATTTTATATCAAGTATTTGAATGTGAGATGAGAGTTCACATTGCTATGTCTAAAGGAATTTCTCTCATCCCAGCCTAAAACGGCAGAATATACTTCAATTCGTCAAACGGGTGAGTGAACTAAGACAGTGTCAGACACTGACTTGTCTTCAAAGGCTATTCTCTGTCTACTTTATGGATTTGAAATGAGCAACGCAGTATCAAGATTTCCACCTGGCTTACGACAGACGCATTGACCTCTACAGCCGCAGGGAGTTGGTTTTCAAGTCTGAACATATGGTGTTATTTATTCGATTTTCTCCTTACATTTTTTTATGAAGAGACAAGGAATAGTGAGGGAAATAGTCTCTTCATGTCTATTGTAATCTCTTTCCAAAATAGAGATATAGACAGACAGATAGGCGGACATATATACAGACAAATAGATAGATAAAATGACAAAATGACAGGTAGGAAGAAAAGGCAAACAATAAGACAGAGAAAGAGGAACAGAAAGATGTCTATACTTGTAATTTATTACTCTGATTCAAAAAGAAATAAATAGAGAGAGGGAGAGAGACACCCCCCCCCTCATCGAAAGAATAGGGAGAGACTCAAAGCAGAAGGAATATGAAAGACCCATATAGATGGAGACTGAAGAAGAAGGGAGATTACATAAACTGAGAGAGACTAGAAGATATAGGTAAGGAGACGAATGAAACAGCTAGGTACAAACAGACAAAGAGAAAAAAAAGAGTTGGCAGAGAGAAAGAGAGAAAGAAAGAATGCGTAGAGACTAACGGAAAGCAAAACTTCAAAACACGTGAGCATAAATATTAATTTTATTGGAAATGAAATAATTTTCCGAAGAATAATAGGCTGTATCAAATATTCATAAAAAAAGTAGAATGCGTCTATTATTACAATTTTTGCTGAATTGTTTCTTATGTACGTTATTTTATGTGATGTTTATCCTCACGTTGATTGATGCCCCTAAACCTGAGCAAGGAGATCAGCTTCAACTCTTTTGATTGGTTTAGGTTCCTTAGTGCTTTCGTTTGATATTCTAACTAGGCTATACGGTGCTTTCTGAAATAACCCAAACTTTGCTAACAATTTGAAGGTCTCTAAATACGGATAACTACAATAATTATAATCTTCTGTTTATCATATTAGAAAAGAAAAGAAAGGAAAACCAGAAAATACGAAGAAAAAAATAAAAAAAAAGTTTGAAAGGCTTAGTCAGTTGGTCATGATTAATATTTAAAATAAATTCTTTTAGAAGAAAATTAACAAATCTATCAACGGGCCGAGTGTTTCAAAGGCTCGGCGCTAACAGAACTGAGAGAGATAAATTGCTTGAGACCTAAATTTCCCTGGGGCTTTCTTTGTCCGCTTAGGAGCAATTTATTCCAGGCTGAAGGATATCTTAGCTGGTAGTACAGCAAATTTGCATCATGGTACACGGTAGGGTTTTATTTTACTTGTACTTAAAAAGGGTAAAGCCTCGGATTTTCAATCAGTGCACATTACTGAAGTTTTTCATATTGAAATTCTCCAGGCTGGCTTTTTCATTTTATCAAAACAACCATATTCTTTCACTTTAATCGATATTAAGTCGCAATTTGTACCTGTTGATATTTTTTGTTGGCTTATATTTTTTCTTTTTCTTTTAGTGAAACTGTTTAAACTTATATGCACCTATCTATTCTATTTAGTTACACCGTTTTGTATGATATTTATAATTGAAGTTATAACATGTTGAACGATCTTTAAGTCTTTCACTTTGAGTGTTATACACGGATCAGTCGTATTAAGATCATATTTGTAACCGTGCTGGTGACAAACGTGAATGATTAAGCAAAGTGGCACTGTAATGTTATCTTTATCTTAGATAACTTAAACAGCTTTACATCGAAGTAGCTATATCAGTAATCAGATGAAACATTATGTTTGCCTTACATAACTTCAAAATTAATTGCAGGCATGATCGAGCCAGAAATAAAGCTGGTGGATGTGTCTAAAACAAATCAAACATGAATTGAAGAAATAAATGGTATCTGTGTGCGTGTGTGTGAGAGAAATGTAAAGAGATGCGTATCGAAAAATAAGTAGATAGAGAAGGAGGAATGGAGAGAGAAAGAGAGACGCAGAGAAAGGCAGAGACAGACAGAGACAAAGAAATAAAAGACGCGCAACAAAAAAATCCCCAAAAAACAACAACAACAACAAAACAACAAACGAACAAACAATAAACGAAAGAAAAGCAACACACACACACAAAGTAATTTTTCAGTCCAGTCACATAGCTCAGTGGTGATATGTCCACTCTGCCCGATTCAAAAAATTAATTCTAGCGCAAAGTGAATTTGTAACTTAATGAAAGGGAAGCTTTCTCAGCCGGCTAGCGGAATCTGCGTCGTAGGTGTCTGGGTACAGCTGATTGGGACCAGGAATAAGTGTCAGGAACAGCAAGTCTGTTACAGCATTGTGAGTGCCCCATCGTTTGGTGAGTACACGTGCTGTTACAGAACATCACGTTTTTGATGAGCGTTAATCAAGAAATATGTGTTGACAATAGGTACCATAACAATTGTATTTCACGACTGTACACAACCAATACATTTTTCCGAGTTAACACCTCTGTCATTCATTTAATCATCTGTCGCGTCAGTTGTAATACAAAAAAATATTCCAAGATATCGCGGACTAATTAATTGGTTTTACTCTATCTTCATCATCTTTAGTTTTTTTGTTTGTTTTTGTTTTTTGCCATCAAACATATCCTTTATCATTTTCTGGTGCCTTATTTGATGACAAACCACCTGTAAAAAAACAAAATCTCTGACCAACAGTGTAGTTAAATAACTTTGCCTAAAAGCTAGTTAGCTTTAGCCTACCATTACCCGATCAAATAAATAGCAAATACTGACCGTTGATGTTGCAGCTACAAGAAACGCGTCGAATCCTGTGCTTTGTCCGTCAATGTAATAAAATATCATGGCGTTTAAAGGGGTTTTCAATAAACCATTAAAGCAGCTTGTATATTTTTTATTCAAGTCGCGAAGGAGTAATTATAAATAACGAGTTTTACACCGAGAACTCAAATTCTTGTAAGGCACGCATAAATATATTGTGCTCAAAGAATTAGAAACCAAACTTTTCGCTCTCCTGGGACTCTTTGTTAAATTGTCATTGCAACCTAAAAATTTTCCGAGAGAAACATTTTTTCATGGTTATTGTGACCTTGGAATCTAAAAATTTGTTTAAACAGTTCAGTTCTGTAATACATCATTTCGTTAGCCACAAACATCTCTAGACGAGTTTGTCATGCCTGGAGAAGACAACTGCAGAGTAAGAAAGCCATTTATGTCTCAATTACCGTTCCTTTCACATACATCTTGTCACTTGAGCTTTCACATGTGATTAAACTGGACCTGCCAGAACGAGTTGATCTCTGTCTCTGCGCGCCGTCAATCCACACCTGTATTTCACAGCATAGCTCACCTTTTCCCGTCACGTGTTCCTGCGTCAGCTAGGCTCGTAATTTGTTTCACACTTTTCGTTTTTTCATATATATATATATGTAATCTTTTAAACTTTTTCATTTGTATATTGTTTCTAACACATCTTTAATTTTTTTCTCATGCAAATCATCTTCTTTTCCCTTTTCAACATGCTTTTTAATTCTTTGCCTAACGTCAGAATCGCATAGAGAAGAAGTTTTCCTGAGTTGTGCTGCTCTTGAGTTGCTCAGAATCATAAGCAACAACAAGCACCTGGTTACCATCCATTCTTGGTTATAGAGAGATTTTCTTATGTACAGATTTTGAATTTTGTCCTTCCTATATATGCCTCCTTTAATATTCCGTTTTATTTAATACCACTTCTTTTAGCATGCAGTTTTATATAAGAGAAAACCAAACAATGTGACTTATGAGATTTAGTTCTTCTGTCTACATGGAAAATACCAGACAGCGCGCAACAGTTCAAAGCAAGAAACAAATTTCGAAAGAAAATTTCGAAATAATTTTATCCGATCGTTATGTAACATAAATAAAACAAGGTGTGTATGTCTGTGTATGTGTCGGTTTTTTTTCTTTTGCATTCCGTGTCTCATCGAACGACTAGATCTGTTTTGAAATAAAATATAAAAATTGTATTTTTTGTTCATTTCGTAAAGTAGGCTTAAATTTTAAATCCAACAAACAGCGAAAGTGACAGTTAGAATATTGTTATGAAAGGGAAAAAAGCCCGATTCAGACATAGAGACAAAAATAATGAGGAAGCTGAAGTTTCGTCCAAACAAAAGTAAACAGAATGGATTCAAACTAATCTCAAATACAATTATTTGATTGAAAGATTTTCAAGCTTTCCCTTTTAAAAAGAACAATAGAATTAGAGATTGTGTCAGCTTGTTCCTCGTATGGCAGGACATTACTTTCTATTTTTATTTTGTGTCCTTCTGTTCCATTTATAGATCATATAGCTTCGCTCCTGTACAAACAAAGCATAAAACTGAAGGTCCACACATTTTTCCTATGTTCGTCAAAGAGGAGGCTCCTATTTAAAACAAGAGGATGCTGTGTCTGACAATCTCAGAACGCCACTGTTCAATAAAAAAATTAGAATTATTGCATTCTTAACCCTTTGGGACTGTATGTTAGGTTAAAAAAAAGTTATTCTTAAAAGTTGCCTACCCAGAAAAGATTATAAATTAACTTTAGCTTACGGTAACTCATGCAACAGATACCCCGATATAAAGAACGAAAAATGTTTTTAATCCCAAAGTTGTCTCTATGTCCAAATCTAAATCTTAACCTTAGAAATTTAGGCGTCCGCTGCAGTTGTTTCTCTAATCACCAGAGCAGTAATTAAACCTTTCTCTGCTGTGCTCCTTGAGAAAATCAATGAGATTCATAAGAAATGATATTTGGTTTTGTAAAACTTCAATAAGATAAATCTAAATCTGTCACAGAACTAGACAGTTTTGCATGCCTTCGACCTTTTTCACAAAAAAAAGAGTAACTTGCTAAAGGATTTTAAACTATGCCATATATATCAATTATCATCACATCTTACAAAATCGCCCGACCTGGAATTTTGTGCATCAATGTTTTATTCTTGTGGTTTTTTTTTTCTGTCTGAGGTTATGAAATAGATTAAGCAAGGCGACGTTTTGAATTTGAAGTGTGCAACGACTAGTTCAGGCTATATTTATATTTTCCATCAGGGCTTTTTGTTGCAATCTAAAATGAAAGGGAAAACTTTAATTAAAGTGACTTTCTCATTCTGCTGAAATAACAGCTGAAAATATGTGTACTCAAATCCACTTGAAAACAACAACAATATAAATGATGCGTTGGTTAGACAAAGTACTGCTAAGTCTTTCAAAGGATTCAATAGCTAAAGTTCACATAACCATTATAAGGGAATCTTCACAAACTCGTATTGAATCGCAGCACAATCTCAAGGAATCATCTTGAATTACACACGCATTAAAGCTTTCTTGACTAAAGGACGTAACTTAAACTGTTTCCATAAGCCTCAAAGAATAAATCTGAGACAAACGATTGCGGATAAAACATTATTATATTGTCACGATAGCCTTTTCCTCATTGAGTGCTGGTATAAATTCTCCGCCTGAAATTACCCTTACTGTTGCAGTATTTATGATAAAGGCATATCATAATGCTGTTATTCAAGGAATGCCTTTATCATAAATACTGCAACAGTAAGGGTAATTTCAGGCGGAGAATTTATATCATTCAAGGAATAAAGAAACCTGGATATTGCTAATTTAGTTTACCATGCTAAAACTGTCAATCCCAGACGAGAAAGTAAAGCTTATCAAGGGGTATGTGCATGAAGTTATCAAAATATGTCATTTAGTTTTAAAAGAAAAGTTTTAGATGCGTTTGGCTTTTGTATGATCATTAAAAAGTCTCAATGTCTCATAAAACTTTACCTGCCCCGGTCGGTTTTTAGCCATGAACATATAATTATGTGGCCTTATCAGGAGTTCTTTACAAGAAATATGATATAAAGAGATATGTTAAATTACTTTGGTAGGTAAGTGGTCACGTCAACAAGCATAGATACCCGTAGAATCTAATAGTCTGTAAAGTCCTTAACAAGAAGGAGGTTGAGGAAAAGAGGACTAAAATAGGCCACGCTGCTCATATCAACCAAACCTCAGTTCATCATCAGGTATCAATAATAAGCGCAACGATTTACACCTCTTAAAAGTGATCTAATGCTGCAATTCCTCCTAGAATAATTTCATATTTTCTTCATGTAAAATAAGCGCAAATAAAATACTAGCCTTGGTTAGGATTTTCTTAAAGAAAAGATCTGTATAAACTTCTTTCTTAATAGAAACACATATGCAATGGATTTAAAATGGCTTTCCCTCTTCCGTGAACCATTTTTATTTATTTTTTGGTATGGAATAAAATGCATCCAAAGTTTCTACACATTTTATTGATACAGGCCTTGTGACGTCGACCTCTCTTCCTGGGGTTCAATAGCGCAGCGTGGTTTTAATCTCACTTAGCTCGGCCATAAGGGTGCGATAATTATGACCAACAGTACTATCAAATTTTTGTCATAAAAAGATTTGATAACAAAAATGACTGTCACTATTCTGCGTGACACTTAATGTAATACTTCACTTCACATACACAATGCTGACGGATTTATTCATATTTAAGGTATTCAAACGAATCAGTACTTTCGAGATTGCAGTATGTTCTTAGAGTACCAAAACGATTTCAAATTGTTTTCAATTTGACTAAACTCTTTTTTTTTATAATCTCCCCTCTGTGGTATCCACAAAACCGACGTGATGTAAGATGCCGTAACTTCGCATCCAAGATGATAGCAATCAAGCAGTATGGCCTAGTACTTGCCTATACGTATTTCACAATAAATTTCAACAAAAGTCCTTAAAACCTGATTCATTTGCATGGGAAAAACATTACAACATATTCTGAGACGCTTTTCTAAGGATCAACATTGATATGTTCATCGTTTTAAGGTTATTCTTTTTTTGCCACAAGATCCACAATCTATATCTAGATCCAATTTGAGTACAAGGTGCAACATTTCATCGTCATCATGGCGAATCATCTAGCTATCGGAAGGTTTGCTAAGAATGAAACAGACAAATATTGCTTGAGGTCAAGACATTGGTTTAGTCAAAAGCAAATAATTCAGCACCGATTTTATAATTTTTTGAAAAACTGATTATCAGTAAAAGAGATGCGATTTTACAAGCATTGCACAAGGTCGAAGAAAAAACATGCCAGTTTATTGAAATCGTTTTTGTTGCAAATGTAAACAATATTAATTCTGTTTCATCTTTTTCAATTATTTTACACATGGGTTTTTACCGCTAGAGATTTGGATTAAACACAAACATGTTCGAAAATATTACAAAAAAGTGAATTATTTAAAGAAAACTGTTTTACTTCGAAACTTTACTTAAAGCCTTCGTTTGCTTTATCAATGAAATGAGTGTGAACTAATTCGCAAACATGGGGGTGTATTAAGGATAAGACTCATAAAGAAATCCTCTGTCAGTTCACATTGTAATAGAGTGTAGATGGTTATAAAAATGATAATAAAGATATTTTAGATTTTACACACAGAGATGAGTCTTGAGGCTGAGATAACATAGTTTTATTGATAGGCTTTATCTATAGAACGACAAGATGGAGGGAAAACAAGTCAGCAAGTAATAAATATGTTCCAAATCAGGGCAAACAGATTCTTATATGGATCTGCGATTGAAGCAATAAAAGACGAACTCAGATAAATCTCTCATTTCCCTTGCACATTTCTTTTCTGAATCTAATCTCTATCTTACAACACATCTTGATTTACTCCTATGCGAGTTTCTGGTAATCTGACTTGAAGTTGTTAGACTTAGATGATCTAATCGATTGCAAAATAGTCTTGATAGACTTTATAAGAAAGTTCTCAAAGAAGTGGGAAAAGCAAGAACACAACAACATCGCCAACATCAAAGCAACAACATCAAGAAAAACAGCAACAGCAAAAACAACAACAGCAGCAGCAGCAGCAAAACAACAAACAAACAAACACTTTTTCAACAAAAAACTTATCCACTTAACGTAACGACTTCACCGTAGAGAAAACAAGGATTTTTCAGATTTAGACATAAAGGAAATTTATACTGGCCAGCAGCCATATTGATTTTTCAAAAATATTCTTACAACGAAAAAAAAAAAATACAAAGAATGCAGAAAACAAATGAACAAAAGAATTCGACTTTTAAGATGAGATTTCTGAGTGAGCAATCACAAGGCAGATACAAGCAAACCAGTACGCTCAACAAGCTGGTCTTGTATCATTTCTGATAAACATCAAGTTACACGCTATTCCTCCGATTACTATAACAAAGATGTCTACTGTTACAATAAAAAAGCCTACAGTTTCCCATAGTGCTTGGGCAAAGGATACTAACGTTTGTGTGTAGTTTTGAGCTACGGCGCCACATCAGATTATTTATCCGTAATGAACGTTACAGGAAGGTGAACAGTCGTGCAAGGAAGGATTGATGAGGCTGAGAGTGAGACAACTTTGGAAGTATTATTGCCTTTGCGCACCCTATGTTTATATATATATATATATATATATATATATATATATATATATACAGTAAAGAAATCTTTTTTTTTTTTTTTAAATGTATTTTTAATTACTTGTGGTCGACTATTGCAAAATATTTATTATAAAACTCAAATGACAAGAAAAAAAAATATCATTTGAAGTCTAATGACTTTCCACATAACTAACACACAACCATAATATTTAAAAAGGTTTTAGACTTACTTTTTATTTTTCCGGATCTCTTTTGAAATAATTTCCAGTCTTGCCATCTCTATTGACTTAACACTCCTCTGACGATAAACGGCTTTGACAAGCGCCGAAGACTCAAGATTTTCTGTTTGCAATGTGTTTATACGTGTTTTACTGGGGAATCTCAAGTCTTTCAAATATTTTTGAGAAATTTCATCATAACTAGCAGCTTATTTCTGAAAAAAAATTTAAACAGCTATTTAACTTTTGGGGCCAAACTATCCCCGCAGTTTCCACTCAACACTGTTGTTTGTATCTAATTCTTTTCCATTATTTTATTTTCTAGCTGCCCAAAGCTATTTGCCTGTAGATGAAGGAAGATTTAGAATTTTTTTTGTAAAGCTTTTTATTTTGTAGCATAATCAGACAGAACTATAAATTTATCACAGAAACAAATTTGATGAAATGCAGCATTTAAAGAGAACAAAATATTTTATTGTGCTCATATTTTTTTCACGGCACAAAATGGTAATTCTTTAACCACTTATCGGCAGCTTTATGTAGAAGATTATAAGTAGAGGTTGGTTCAATCAATTATTGTCTTACACATAATTGCTGTGGTTTGACTGTAAGGATATAACAGAAAATGGTCAAAGATTAGAAAAGACTGAATTTGTCTAAACTATAATTGTGATTACCAGTTTTTTTCTCCAATAAAACAATAAGAAAAAGAAAGAAAACGGCTGAGTATAAAACATCGCTTTTTACAGATTATTAGAAAAATTTAGTCATGTTTTATACAATTTTGTGATCTATGATGAATCAGAAGCAGTGTTATGGGAATTTCTCACTTACACCCCTCGCCCTTTCCCGTTTCGACGATAGAAAACTTAAACGCACCTTTCTTAAAATCAGGACTACATCTTTTACATTTTTTTTAAATTTGTACCTAAGGCGCCATGGAGTATCATAGGGAATCCTGGAACTATGCTGCTACATTCGGTCAACGTTTTGAATCATCAAATATCCTAGCAAAATAGTCTTTTATTCCGTTGTTAATCTCTATAAAAAATGATAACGTAGTTAATTGTTCACAAAACAAGTGAGGAAAGAAAGATTCCCAACCAAAGTAAACAACTTTAAAAAATTGTTTTCTAAATTGCCAGCGCTCAGTGGGATAATGCAGCGGAAGGGAAACGAAGCATTATAACAGAAAACGATTTCCTGGTTGGCTCGGTTTGGCTGGCTGTGGTTCTTGTGCAGGTCTCACGGCACCAGAGAAGAGATGAGAATACGGTCAATGACCTGCCTGGTTATTTTACACATAGATATATTCATCGGTCAGCCGAGGAAATGCTTTATATGATGTCTTCTAGGCAAGGCTATTGATTATAAGGCCTGTCAATTGAGTGTGTTAAACAGCTGTAATTACAGGAATAATAGCGGCACCGGCCTCTGCTATTCATACGAGGATACCTTAGAGTGCAAGCCCTGTTTGTGCTATTGATTTCTTCGCATGCTTTCAGAACTTATTGGAGATGTCATGCCAGCTGACAGTGACTTACAAAGACTTTATTAGAACTATCTGGCTCATAATATAGGTGGCTGCACAGCTGAAAGACGTAGGGAGATAGAAAATCTTGTAAGGTAAAGAACGGCAAAGGAATGCAAACAGTTTTATTCATTGAATATAACGCTCAAAGAAGAAAGAGATTATCGATTACAAAAAGAAAGTGAATGACGAAAGCTGCTCAAATAGTCTGTCAACTTTAAAAGATAGAAAAAGATAGAAAGATGATGAGAAAAGGGTTGAAGGAAGATGGAAGAAAATAGAGACGCAAAGATAAAAGTGTGTGAGAAAAAGAACTCAGATCGTTATCGAGAGAGAGAGAGAGAGAGAGAGAGAGAGAGAGAGAGAGAGAGAGAGAGAGAGAGAGAGAGAGAGAGAGAGAGAGAGAGAGAGAGAGAGAGAGAGAGAGAGAGAGAGAGAGAGACTAGTATGGGGAAAGTGAAGGAGGCGATTTAAATTAAGACAGGAAGGTATTACACTGACAAAACAGACTTTTCGAAAGTGATAAATGTCGCAAGAATAAATGATACAGACGTACAATTTATAGAGGGGAAATTTTTTTAAAGTTAACTGAGCCGGAACCATGTAAGACAGAGAGACAAACTGAGAGAAAGAGAAGCAAGCAGATACATGCACAGACAGTGACAGACAGACGGGCAGAGATAGAAAGGGAGAGCCATACATAAACATTGAGCAAGAGAGTGAGAAAGAAAGAGACAGACAGACAGAGAATGAGAAAGAGATAAACAGAGAGAGAGAGAGTGAGTGTATGTGTGAGAGAGAGTGAGTGTGCGTGAGAGAGAGAGAGAGAGAGAGAGAGTGAGTGTGCGTGAGAGAGAGAGAGAGAGAGAGAGAGAGAGAGAGAGAGAGAGAGAGAGAGAGAGAGAGAGAGAGAGAGAGAGAGAGAGAGAGAGAGAGGGAGAGAGCATAAAGCAGCTTGAACAGTCTACAGGGTTTTATCCTTCGGTTGTTCCCCAATTTCTGATATGAGAATGATCATTCATGAAGCCAATACGTGAGGAACTTTTGTTAGTGAGTTACCTACATCACTGTCCGACCACCTGTAGAGTCCAGGCAGGGAAGGATCCAGCTGACAACCAGCATTTTAATGGTGACTTGAAATTAAACGATGTGAGAGATTCATAATCAGATCAACTACGTCCTCGATTCCAAGATGGAACTGTTTCTAAGAGTAATTGTTATATGTGTTTATTATAGAAGTATCTCTTTCATACGAGATACATGTACTTTTATCTTCAGAGAGTTGGTCATGAATTCGATCCCTAACTTAGACCACCTCGTGGTGGAGTCTGATCCCCTAGCCTTGGTTTCACATTAGGCCACCGTGTTCATAAAAGATTCTTCTAAAAACACATAAGACGTTAACGTAATCAATGATAGGGGTCTTAAGTTGGAGATATACGAGAAAAGGCCACAGATCACTGTTGATGTGCTCTATCCAACAATTTGTTAACTGTTGCAAAGCAAAACAATCCTTGGGTAAAACTTTAGAATGGTCAGGATGAGAGCCTAGCGATAATAAAATTTGAAAAAAAAAACAGGAAAGCAATTTCTCTCGTGGCGCCCCTGTGGTCGTCTAAACTTTGCTTCTAAATCTCTTTGTTAGGAACAGACGATTCATGTCGGACCCCCTTTTTCTTATTATCGCGCTCATTTGAAACAGATAACGAAACGCAGCCAGTTGGTCAAGAGAGTTTAACTCATTCAATGTTTATTAAAAATCTTCACGGCACACTTTTTAAAAAAATTCTCCTTTTTCCTTCAGTGGCACCGGATAATTTATTGATCAAACCTATTTACTTGCTTAGGAACGTCCAGACACTGGCAAGAATTATGGAGCCCTTGACACTTCAACGTCATCCGCCCATTATCAAACCCAGTTTTTATTTAAAGTCACATTTAGACTAGATGTAGTTAATGGAATTGAAAAAAAAAACGTTTTTGCATACTTTAGCCGTCTGAACATAGAGATGAATTGAACAACCACAAAAGAGCACTTTGTAAAACTCATAATTATACTGTGTAAAAAAAAAAAAATCTGAAACCGACATTACTGCATTGACATTACAGAATTCTTATAAATTCAAGAAAACTTCGTCAAATTTTTTTCTTATTTCGAGCTATATTTAAAAGAAAGTAAATAAGTAAAATAAAAGAGAGTAATTCAACAAACGCTGACAATGTTAAAAAAAAACGAGCGGCCAGCTTGCAAAGGACAAACGAAAGAGAAAACATGTTTTTCACGATGCGCCGAGCAAATGAAAAACAACGTAAAAAATTCTCACAAACAAAATGCGGTTCAGGTTCTTTTGAAAGCATTAAAGAAACAACAAAGCTTCAACATTACTTTGTTGCTCGATTAAACGCATAAATGTATATTTTGTGATGCCGTATGCTTTTAAAAACTGACCCTCTTTTTTACATTAAAAATGTACAAAAAGAACACAACAATATCATAACACTTCAGTTTTGTTACTGATAATCGTGGATCTTAAAAAAGTGGCTGTATGAAAATTCACAGTTGAAAAAGGCGCTGCTTACTGTGACTTTTATACCCTTCCTGTATGCTTCGATATTATAGAATCTGAAACTGCACTTATAATCCGGATTTTATCGTCTTCTATTACATCTTGGTGTAAATTAAAAAGATTAATTGGCGAAGGACATCACCATATGGCTCTGCCAGTAGAGAGTATTTAGAGCTGAACACAAAATACTTTTTATTGAGATGAAAAACTTGACCCCTCTATATACTCTTTACTGGCTGAGCCATATGGTGATGTGTTTGATCTCACCTAATCAGCCCCATTTGTTGCTTGATGGAAAAATAGCCGTCTTCATGTAAAATTCTTAGGGTTACTCGAGGAACACAACACTCATCAATGAACGCATTGACCTTGTTGTCGGTTTAGAGTTATCTGGTTTGAACTCAAGTATAATGAAGGTGCTTTGATGAAGATTTGAATAAATGGATGAGTTTGACATGGTCAGTCTTAGGGACATGCTTTCATTTTTCTTCATCTTACTTCTCATCAGAAATTGGAGTGACAGCAGTAGTTTTACGATAAGTCTCCACATATCCACAGAAGTTATAAATCTCCGTTTCGTTGTGCTTTGCTGGTAGCCAGCCTGTGGGGGAATTCGCGTGTTTATTGCATATTCCCTGTTATATCGGATTGATACAAGTCTATGATAAGCTTGTGTTAAAGACACTTTACTAAACTATCATATTGTTAGACTAATAGAGAAATTAACGTTGAATAATTTCCGAAAGTCTTATCTCGAACATCATATACTTTTTTCGTCAACTAATTTCCTTAATAAATTCCTTTTTTTTGATTGCTCCAGTTGAATAGTAAAATTTAGTTGGAAAATTCTCGGAATTTGTAATGGGTCCATACTTTGACGGTGTTTTTATTTAAATGTAAATAGTACAGGAATACTCAGAGCATTTCAACTGAAATTCCATCTAAATTCATGAACTTTCTCCAAATGCCTGTATATGTCTCAATTGAGTTTCCGTAAAATCAGTTAGCTTAAATAACCGACTGTAAGCTCGGATAGTTAAAAAAGGCTATAATTAGTGCCATGTTGAATTAATATAATTTAGCATCGATGAAATATTTCTCCATCGACTTTGTGACGCAAAAGACATCACTTCAATTCCGCGCCCTCGACGCGGGTTTATGCTGGTTACCTTAGATCAGTGAAGACCTTAGATCAGTGTGGTGAGTAAGGGCTAAATCAAACACAAACAAATAAGAGGCGAACCTGCATCCATCTTTTCAGATCGATGGAGTCTCAAACTACCATCCCATAGGAATATGAACGTAAAATATTCTGAAAATTGAAGCCATCTGAGCATCGGTTGAAATATTTCGCCATTAATTTGCCCCGCCAAGAACATTCCGACCTTCTTTCTTGTGTGTGTGTTTCGATATAATAACTTAAATCATAGCTTCTACGAGTTTCTTGTTGCACTTGTATTTACTTTTTTCTATTCATTAAAAATGTGAATCAGCGATCAAGCATACTTTCCTAATTTGCACTGATTTTCAACTAGAATGTAATTTATATTGACGTTTCTCTCCAAATGCTATTATAGGTCTCAAATGAGTTTCGTGAAATGTATCGTTAATGTATCGTTACTATTATTATTGTTCTTAGTAAAGTTATTCTTATTATGATTGTTGTTGTGGTTATTGGTATTGTTGTTGTTGCTTTTTTGTTAAAATCATCACAACATTTATAACTATCATTATTTAGACTTGGATGAAGAAAGATATAATTCAATGTTTTATCGCTACAGAAGAGCAAGCAAATATAGATATCTAGATATCTTTAAGATAAGTACTTGAGTTATTTTTTTATGTGTACTTTTTTTACAAGGTGAATTCCTTGGTTTTTTACATAAAAATCAGTGCATATTATGCAATAAATCCACGTAAAGCATGTTTCCTGCCTTCTTTGTCAGCTTAATGTATTTGACGTTCAAAAACCCATGGATGTAAAATTCAAGGCTGAATAATTCATAAACTCTCCTTAAAGTAAACGTGAGTTTGGAGCATGAATTGAAATAAAATCAAAAGTTCTTTTGTAACAACTGAACCTTTTAAGTGTTGCTTGGTAATACTCATACTAACGATGTGATGGTGTTGGTTATGATGTTGTTGACATAGATAATAAAAAAGAAACAATGCATGTCGTTTTGATTTCATCAAAAAGTCTATAATTAATGATAAGAAGTTAAGCAAATTACAAGGCTGCGCCAATAGGCCATTGTTTATCAAGATAGTTTTTAAACAGAATATAGATTACCAATTAATTCTATACTGTCTAAATCTATTTCTAAGTTCAGTAAACACATTTTACAAGATAATTTATTCATCAAAAGTGCCTAGATATGAATTGTCTAGTAAGAATGCTTAGTTAAATTTATATGCTGTAGTTATCTAAGATATAGAGCCTACGTCCAAGCATTTTTTTTTTAAATTTTTACTTGGATCTTTAACTATAACCCTTCGTACCTTCAGTTTCATTCCTGCCATCTCTGTCAATCTGTGCTTACAGCAAGTAGGTCTCACATTCACATTTTTGTTTAATTAAAAAAAATCCACTCTTTTGGAGAAAACAATATCACGACTCCAATTTGCAGGGCAGTTTACAACTTTATGGCAAATTTGACGTGTCTAGGCGGTCTAGAATGCTCGGTTGTATGGTCCTCATTTTTTGCCATTATTTATAGATGTTCGAAACAATGAGATACATTCTTGAAAATAGAAAATGACTTCTTTTTTTTTCTTCAGAAAATAAAAACGTACTTCCCACTCTTACTAAGGGAAGTCTGCGAGATGTACATGTATGATGTACATTGCTATTCAACCCAATAAAACGTAACAATATTTGTTTATACAATGCAATTTTGAGATCTGCTCGCTACCCAGAGTTCTGCCTTAGACCCACCATGCACGCAGAGGAAATGCTAGACGTTGCACAAGATATATGTGCAAGGCATTCTGCGCTGTTTTTACATACCACATACACCCTCTGTACCCGGGTTTTTCATGCAGGTTTTCCCTCACACGCAGTGGCTCAGCGCTGGACTCATGAAATCTGACCCCTGCGCCTGGCGCAACCACGGTGTGTATGGTGGCTTTAAGAACCGTATCTCGACTCTATATTTGAAACTAACAATAATTTTGAGGGTTTTCCTTTTAAATTCTTGTTTGAAATGTTGATTATAATAAAGGGTCAAGTTATCTTGTTTGAACGACTGAAATAGATTGAAAGATATTTTATTTTTTTATCAAATGTCAACAGTTCAAAGTATATCATGAATCTCGAATACTTGATTCTGTAAAATATATATATTTGACTCAACGTGCAAAGTTGAAAATGTAATTAATACATAAAAATTGAAATGTGTCCAAAATATCAAATCATTGCACGAAAACAACAGATCGTGCATTGCATTAAAAAGTTTTCCCAGAAAACAAAATAACAAAAACTGGCCCTGTAAAGTTTGCCGAGCGTGTTGCAGTTCCTCTGTCACGTCATTTTTCTGCCCTACCCAAAAGATTGTTCGGTAACATTGTAAGATTGTTCGGTAACATCGTAAGATTGTTCGGTAACATTGTAAGATTTTTCGGTAACATTGTAAGATTGTTCGGTAACAGCAGTTATTTCATTATTCTATTGCCGAAACCACTCAATACGATGTAAATCTTTAAAGTGACGATTATAAATGGAAAATCTGTTGTACTCTATTACATGTTTTTACTAAAATATTAAAACTAGTGTGAAACTTAATCAATAGCTTCTATGTTCCTCGGTGGCCACAAAGATAAAGATAAACCAGAAGAAACAAGACCCTAGAGGCTTTCTTAGTTGTAGTGTCTGGGGAATTTCAGTTTTATTTTGTTCTAGATCTCTACGAGCTAGAGCACTTATTATTAAAATAGAGTATTAGCTGTTGGAAGGTAGGTTTATTTCTTGGCTTTGGTCAAAATATTAAGACTTTCCCCCTAATTCATCGAAAGGCGTGAAAAGTAACAAAGTCTACTAATTTCATTAAGTCAATACAAACGTCCCTTTGAGTTATTATATGTTTTGATCTGAACATCCTCTCTGTTTCATCCCTTTCTGTGGCACATAGTGCCAATTAGTCGAAATTAAGTAAAAAGGTAACGTCCCGGGTCAATGAGCTTAATTATAATTATAATTATAATGGACTGTGTTGAACTTCTTTTGGTAAATGTGTGGATGTGAGATAAGTACTTGAAATTTCAACATTTTATGGGAATCTACGGAAAACTTTAAAGATTGAAAAATGGCCATATCTTTTATTTTGAGATCTAAAGACAGAGACTGTTTAGATCTCGATCTCGATACATAGGCTCGGTCCGAGACGTTAAAACTCGCGGATAATTTAATTAAAAAAAAAAAAAAAGCACGCAAATAAATATCTATCATAAATCTAAATATATTTAAATCACCAAATCGCCAAATTTAATCTTTAATACAACTGAAGTGAGATAGATACAGATCCCAAAACTTTTCTAAAACACCGAACTAACCTTTACATACTCGTTGGATAAAAAGTTGTATAAGAGGACACAGCATATAACTGGAAAAATTCACATATATATATATATATATATAAATATTTTGTGTTGAACACTGATACATAAAATCAGACAAAGTTTAATAGCCTTTACCTTCTTTTGATTTGTTTATTAATTTCTTTCTTTAGATTTTTCGATGAAATACAAACCTTTTTTACACGTTTTTTTCGTGCAATTTTAATTTTCCGGCCAAACCTCAGTTTGGGCTAGAAAGAAGGAAAACAACCCAATATTAAAAATAGCTTCGGTCGGATTTAAGGCGAAAAATCATCCATTAAAAATTAGTTGTAAAGATAACACTATGAACTGGACTTTTTGGAGCGACGAATAAGAATTAGTCAGTTATTTTTTGCAAAATCTAAATCTATTCTAATTTTGAAGCTCAAAATTATGATCTATGGTACGAAGAAATGGGTGGCCAACTATTTTTTTTAAGACTTACATAACCTTGTTATGAGCGTTGAAAAGGACACTTTTAAAAGATTGGGTAAGGACAGATTTAGCTATTTTCCAGTATTCTAAAGAGCGACCTTAACCTTGCAAGCAGTTCTTGACATTTTATTGAGTTGTGTTGATTTTATTTATTTATTGCTCAATACATGTTGCTATGAATGTATTTCAATCCCTTTTGAAAGAAGGTTTCCTCTATTTTTTTTTACAGGGCCGAGCTATCAAAGTAGTAAAAAGGTTTGTTTCCTTTGACAAAATCCTTCCCTACGCGATGGCTAGATTTAAAGGGAGATAATTGTCGATACCTATTGAACCCCGAATTTCATTGATTGTGCTTCTTGTGCTCATTATAAATGGAATGACTTAATTTTTTTCTCCGAAATTAATAGTATCGACGTCCATTATTGTCATTTTGTCTATCAGATATAAATGAAAACAGAAATGTCCTCCAATAACAGACGTGTAAAGACCGGCAAAAGTCAAATTTAGAGAGTGAACCCAGGTATGTGAATTTCCTGATCGCGAATTGCAGCGCGGTTTAGAAAAGCTGTCATTTTTTAAATAATTAAATGACATTATGAATCACAACAACAACAACAACAACAACATCAACAACAACAACAACAACAACAACAACAACAACAACAACAACAACAACAATAATAATGATAATAATGATAATGATAATAATAATGATAATAATAATAATAATAATAATAATAATAATAATAATAATAATAATAATAATAATAATAATAATAATAATAATAATAATAATAATAATAATAATAATTATGAAGATGATGATGATGATGATGATGACGATGATGATGATGATGATGATGATGATGATGATGATAATAATTATAACAATAATAATGTTGATGGAAACAAAAAATTATAATTATACTGCACTGGTGGCAGAAATAATGAAAAAAAATATTAAGAATGTACCCTCATTTTTTATGTTTATTTTCTTTGCTTCTGTCCCATCAATCTTTTTTTTTTCATTATGAATTTTTTCACCTAGCCCCAACTACTTTCATCCTACCATTTATCTCTATCCTAATTTTCTTCTTTTTCTTTACCCTTCTCCTTCTCTTCCATTTTCTCCTCTCACTCACTCACTCTCTCTCTCTCTCATTTTTTTTCTTTTTTTCATTTTTTCATCCTTTGCCCCTTCTTCTTAAACTCCATCTTTTCCACACTATTCATATTCTCTCTCTCTCTCTCTCTCTCTCTCTCTCTCTCTCTCTCTCTCTCTCTCTCTCTCTCTCTCTCTCTCCATCTCACGGTTTTTTTTTATCTATCGGCATGCCGTTGCGCCAGGTTCATCTGGGGCTTCTGGGAATCTTGAAATGGATTTCATTAGAAAATTCTCATCTCATTAGATAATTCTCTTAACACGGAAAGGTTGTCGGAGTATATTACAGGAGCACTGCTTCGTCAAGACAATAACCGCTCGTCCTCTCTTATTCGCATGTTTTTTTTTTCAATTAACCGTTGTTTGTTTTTTTTAATTTAGAGTTTAAGACGTTCTTTCAGTCTTTTCTATAAACCTATTTCACTTCCGATGTCTCATGCTATCCTCTCTCTGTCTCTCTCTGTCTCTCTCTCTTTCTCTCTCTCTCCCTCTCTCTCTGTCTCTTTCTCTCTCTCTCCCTCCCTACCCCATCTCTGTCTGGCATTTTTTTTTCAATTATTCAACTGTTTTATTTACTTATTATTATCTCTGACTTTCTTGCAATCTTCACTATAAACATATTTCACTTCTGATTTCTCATGTTCCTCTCTCTCTCTCTCTCTCCTTCTCTCTCTCCCTCTCTTTCTTTCTAACTTCGTGTCAAATTGGTATACCTCTCTCTTTTGTATCAAATATAGCCACCGAGTTTACCTTATCGTCTGAGGGAAATGAAATTAGAGGCACGAACCAGCCTTCCTCCTCCAGACTAATTATCCCGTCTGCCTCAGACCTTGAAGAAATAGAAGGTAGCGACAGGACAACTTACCAGTAATTGAGGGCAGTAGAACTGGGAGGGACTTGCCCAGGATAACATGGCCGAGGTCGTTAGCGAGAATTATCTCAACATTTAGTTCCTTTATTCTGAGCACTGTGACTGAGTAGATATAAAGCCTCCGGCGATCGCTTTCATATTGGAATCAAATAAATTATCTGAGCAATGAGCATCAAAGAAGAAATATAATTTCATGTTACTTCCTAATTCAATTAAAAATGGAAGAAAAAGCTGGTTACATTTCGTTTATAACTGTAATGTTGCTTCGCTGCCTATTAGCTGTTTATCATATATCATTATGACTATAAAAACAAAATACTTATGATTACATCAACAACAATGATAATGGCAATGGTAAAAGTAGCGGTGGTCGCAATGGTTTTAATGATATTAGTAGTAGTAGTAGTAGTAGTAGTAGTAGTAGTAGTAGTAGTAGTAGTAGTAGTAGTAGTAGTAGTAGTAGTAGTAGTAGTAGTAGTAGCAGTAGCAGTAGCAGTAGCAGTAGCAGTAGCAGTAGCAGTAGCAGTAGCAGTAGCAGTAGTAGTAGTAGCAGTAGCAGTAGCAGTAGCAGTAGCAGTAGCAGTAGCAGTAGCAGTAGTAGTAGTAGTAAAAAAAAGTAGTAAAATAAGTAGCAAAAGATGTAATGTTGGAGCGCTTTTCTTCAGAAAGAACTCAAGACACTGCATCGAAATAGTCGCCATGTAAAGGGTAAATACGTTATCATGAACTTAAAAATGTGTTAAATGTGTAAAAATACTTATCTTAAGTTATGGATAAACTCTTCGAAGCGATTTGGACTACGAATATTTATGTAATTGAAGACCGTAAAACATTTGAGAAAAATACGTCTTAAAACCTCAGATTTATAATGGCAAATCTCTCTCTCTCTCTCTCTCTCTCTCTCTCTCTCTCTCTCTCTCTCTCTCTCTCTCTCTCTCTCTCTCTCTCTCTCTCTCTCTCTCTTTCTTAAATGTAATGCATCATGACAAAATCTGCATAACCCTACCCAGCAAGGGCTATACTGACCTATCCCAGGACCAGTTCGCCAATAGTTTGTTGTGCACACTTTATTCTTTGCCTTGAGAAAACATATTATAATGAAAGCATCGCTCTAAATCAGAGCCTGTTCAATTTATCTCTCAATGCGCGGAGCGTTTTATAAATTTTTATCTTTCAATTCTCCCTTATGCATTTCTTTATCGGCGTGTAGGGATGCAACGCGCGTACGGGTTATTTTTCTGATAGAGGAGGTCTTGACTTGAAATCCCGGCGGATTCCCGAATCTTATCTTCCCAAATGATGGCACGACTCGTTTTGAACAAACACTTTTTTTTCCGACAGAATTTCTTTGGTCTTTACGGGAATACATGCAACTCCAAAAGCAAAGGGCAGAAAAGCAAGTGAGGGTGTGAGGATCAATGCGCTTGTCTGTGGGATTGAGGAAGTTAGGGGATGCTGCATACAGAGTGTTATGATGCGTCATAAAACTATGCTCCTTCCCATTTAATAGTTTTATACAAAGATGCCCGATCCAGTTAGAAAAAAATAACATTTTTAATCAGAGTTAACAAAAGTAATTGAATTATTATACTCTGAACAAAACCATTCGATGTTATGTTATCGAATTAGTTGTGAAAAAAAGATAACAATATAAGTCAAGCAAATTTTATCAATGATTCAAACATATTTCCCTAGAGGCCATAGTTTTGAAAACAATTCATGATCGGAACACGTAGTGTATTATTGAATGAAATGTATTAAGAAGAGTTAGCTAATTTCGTAAATATCCTAGACTGTTCAGAGACTGCTTTAGGCAATTTTCGCTGGGAGTCATAGCCTTCAGGATATTAAATTATATATGAAAAGTACAGAATTAGCTGATTTGCCGTATTGATTACCATTGTGTTCCTCCTGTTTTCTTCTTTTTAATGCTAGTACATTTCGGATAATTTCGTAGTTAAGTCGCTACGACTCCTGATCACTACCTGTTGAGGGTTGATCATCTTTTCAGTTATGTTCTTTAAAACTAGGCGAATTGTTTTGAATCTTAATTTGCCACTTGTGCATGACAGACTGAAAGCCAACAATGAATTTGTTTTAACTCCTGCGATGAAAAGTTAAAAATGTCTTTCAGCTTTTTTTTTTTTTTTTTGCTTTAAAGAGCATGCGTTTCCGTGTCCTAAACATACTAGGATGTCATCGATGTATTTTGTTTATTACTTTTTCTGAGGCTCAACTCTAAAAAAGGAATCGACAAAACTCTTTCGCTCAGTATGGTAACTTCCCTTTGTTTCTAAGAAAAATTACGGAACATATGTTTACACATTTATTCTTTCATGAAATAAAGGTTCCGCTCATATTTTGTTTATTTTTTTTTCGCTTGTTTTGACAACTCCAGATCTTAGTCTAAAACATTTTGCTAAATACTGCTTTCAAATAACAGCAACAACAACAACAACAACAACAAAATGTTTAGTTTACAGTTTACAGTTTACATTTAGGTGAAGGACTAAACTGAAAAAGAAAATATTTAATAAACAAAACATTCAAAGTGATCTTAAAATATTTTTAGAAGGAAATTTTTGGATTGAACGATTGAGTCGGGATCTAGTGGGGGTAGATGGAGGCATAAAACGAAGTATGTAAAATCTCAGTTGTGGAGAAAATAAAATATGAGTTTCTCCTCTCCTTCGGCTTCACAGAATCTCTTCTAAAATTTCGTGATAAAATATATAACAGTATAATATATAACATCGATTTAATCGATTTATCAATTAACAGTTGAGCACTCTCATCAATTATTCCACCTTATCTTCAAACTATATATATATATATATATATATATATATATATATATATATATAATATTTCAACTATACTTGTGAAAGGTTTTATGGGTGAAGCTCATTTTTTATGGTAATTTAATTGAAGTAATGCGTGAGTTACAATCTGGAATCTTAAATATTAATACTACTTACCTAATCTTTCGGCTTTTTGTTTTATTCTATCACAAATTTATAAACCAAGACAGCTATGTAGGAAAACATTACAAGTTTAAATCTTTCTGTAATGGAGATATAAAAAAAAAAACTGCCAGGTCTACCTGATTTTGATATAGACATTTCAGCATAGTTTTTATTATTAGGAATTTTGGGTTTGTATTTAATGTTAACAGCGAAAAACGACAAACACACGCCCAAATTTTCGTTATAAGCTGAAAGGGATCACAAACAGATAAAAGACAAAGGAATATTTATCCTACAGAAATAATAAGAAAGAATTGTGCTTCACAATGACAAAAATATACTCTTCATTTTGAAACAAATGAATGTATATTCGGTATTACCCCTGTATTACCAAGTATTTGAAACTTGTATAGTTCAGGGTCAATATCTCGTGAGATTTAAACAATACTGGGGATGAAGAAAAAACAGAAAAAAAAAATAAAAAAAACGACAGCAGCAGCAACAGCTGCAGTAGTAGTAGTAGTAGTAGTAGTAGTAGTAGTAGTAGTAGTAGTAGTAGTAGTAGTAGTAGTAGTAGTAGTAGTAGTAGTAGTAGTAGTAGTAGTAGTAGTAGTAGTAGTAGTAGTTGTTGTTGTTGTAGCAGTAGTCGTAGTAGTAATAGTAATAGTCGTAGTAGATTAAAAAAAATGTTTAAAAGGAAAAAAAAAGATCAGAAATTTCTCATTATGATCCAACCTAATATGTTTGATAGATATCCTCAGATTTTCTTTTTTAGTTCTGTATTCTCTAAAGGTATTCATAACGAAATTTGTCTCTATTATATAAGTTTAAAAAAATGTGATAAGACCAAGAGGAAGAGGTTGAGTTCACACTGAGGACAAACTATTTTGACTTGAAAATTATAAGGTCAAATTGAAAAGGTGAACAGCTGGATGAGGAAAATAAGGAAGGATAATTAGAAGAAATGATGGAATGATGACAAGACTCGGTGTTGCAAGTTTGAATCTAACAACCAGGAAACTGACGCCGAGTAACGGGCTCAAGCCAGGGGCAGTAATCTTGACGTGGATTAACTGTAGCGCTGCCAGGCACACGCGTTGGGATAACAAGCAGAGTTATCGGTCCTTGATTCTGTTCCCCCTCCAGGCGATGCGGGAACGGGACTGAGAGCTGGAGAGATGGAAAAGGACTGAAGGTTAGCTTAATTTTAGAAACACTGAATTATTCCGGCGTAGGTACGACCCAAATCTTTCTTCTCAGGATTTTCTTGATTTGGATGTAGATTTTTAGTACATTTCTCTTCTTTTCGCACATATACTGAGGAAACAGGTAAATGTATCGCTATTCTAATGTGAAAACTTTCTCATCATTCTTCTGGAACATTCAAATGTCATGAGGAATTTGTTCCGGCGAAAAGTTTCTGAACGGTCTCGCTGAGGGTAAGATATTTCAACTTATATGTTAATCCTCAAGGAAAAAAAAACTGTCCTGTCATTTTGTCTTACTAAAAATTTAATGATAACCTTTCTATTTGACTATTTACATTAATCGATTTATCAACCGGTCTACTTACTTATCTACCTATTGATCTATCTCTCGCTACGCGCTCCTTTATTTCTCCATTTTTTTTTTTGAGTCAGATATATTTTTTTTCTAGAAACAATCGTTCTTTTTATCAAACATGTAAGTAATTTTTTTTCTTTAAAAGAGTCTAGCTGCAGTACATGGTATGCTACCTAAATAGAGTCAAACTACCAAAATGTTGAGCTTAAATTGGCCGCATTACTATCTCAGTTTGACTGACCTAAGATTCACTTTCCTCCTCTCTCTTCGTTCAGTAATGCTTTCATTGAGCTGTCTGATTTATCTGTTTCTATATTTAATCAATCTCTCATTGTGGCTTTGATTTTTCTTTCTGTGAGTCTCTCTCCATCTTTACCGATGCCCACTCTCTCTCTCTTTCCCTGACTCTCTGTCTCTTGCTATCTCCTGTCTCTGACTCCCGGTTATCAGTGCCTCTGGCTCTCTCCTCCCTTTCTCCGCCCCGTTTGTTTACCTGATAGTCTGTATCTCACTTTGTTCATGACTCTCTGTCCCTCAGTCTGTTTGTCTGTCTGCCTCATCTTTTTATGCTCCTGTATTAATGTCTGTTCCTAACCGTTTCCACGTTATAAATCTTCATTCTCGGGCACCAGTGAGAAAGTCTGAGCCAGGTTTTGTGGAAACCAGTTTTGTTTTCAAGAAGTTCGCCAGAAGACATAAACAGCACGATATGAATCACTTGCCAAAACCTTAATGAGGAGGGGAAAGTCCACTTAATAAAATATTATATGGCTACACAGAGATCTCATATGAGATACAATTTTTGTGATATTTGGCTTTCAAAAATTGAGCTTTCTTTTTCATAAATAAATTAAAAAAACAAAACAAAATTGTTAGCACAAACAACGTAATTAAGGAAAATCTAGATTTCTTTTCACCTTTTTATCGCCGTTTTCTCCTACACTATGTGATTTGCTTAGGAAACAGATTTTCTACAAACATCCTTTTTTCTCCTTCCTGTGAACTGTTCAGAAATTAAAATTTTTAAGAGGTGAATGAGTTCTTGTAGTCAATAAACTGTT
>JAWDGP010001468.1:500000-585000 GCA_033675545.1 Elysia crispata
AAGTACCTGTCCGGCCTTCAGCTAAAACAAGCATCTGGCAACAATCGGCATCGTTGCTGGTATCGAGTCAACCTCATTAAGACCGTTAAGATCACTCAATGCCAGGACAAGCTGCTGTTGCCTCCAGAGGTGACTTCCAGTCTGCCACTTGTGACTAATGGTTTTGTTACACAAGCTTAAATCATTGCGCTCGGTTGAAGATCTCTAGAAGGAAATTTAGGGCACCAGAAAAAAGCAGAAAGGGACTGCGAAATGGTGTTGAGAGAGGCACCCTGTAAGTGAAATCAACACGATAGATCTATCTCATTGCTTTAATCACAAGAAGGAAATTCCTCCAGTTTGCTGTTTTCGGAACATTTTTTTTTATTTTGTAGAATCTCACTCTATGACAACGTATTCTCTGTATGACTAAAGCTTGTGAAACGCGCCCCATAGCAATTTGGTTTTCATTCAACAAGAAAAATACGAGCGAATGGAATTTGTTATCAATGATAACGTCATAGTTATTTTGATTATTGATCCTCGCGCGGTGGTTAGAAATGCTCGGTTAATATGGTTTTCATGTTTCACCTAGCTTTATTTTATATAGATGCGTAAATTCAATGTTGTTGTTTTATAAATTAAGAGACAGTACAATGTTCTTTAAGTAAAAATATAGAACAGAAAAAGATTCAGAAAACAGTGGTATAGGAGATTTCTAAAAATCTCTCTTCTGTTTTTATCTTTCATCAGAATGTGGCAGCGAATTTTTGTGAACTTAGAATAACATTATATCTTTTATTATTTTACAGTTGATGAGTTACTCTGGGTACGCCTTTCCGTGTCTGCAACTTTCATTTCTATGTCATTTCTATTTCAATTATATATATATATATATATATATATATATATATATATATATATATATATATATATATATGATAACCGTCAACAAAATTCAATAAAGCTATGTCATGCTCTGAAAGCAATTCCTTAAATCTCATATATCTCCATTTGTTTATTCTAAAAATGAGCTTGTTTTGTTGTTTTCGTTTCGTTTTCTTCCATTATCGCTTCGTACAAAAACATTATTAGTGCAACATTTTTCGCAAGATGCATACAGCAAACACGGCTATTCTAGATCATTTATAAAGAATCTTTAATTATCAAATTAAAACCCAAGATAGAATCAGCTTTGTCTCGAATAAATCGAAGAAAAATGTGAACAAAAACAAAAAAAAAAGTACACGTTCATGGTTTCCTCTTTAACGGGTGACTAGCGTCAGTCCGTTACAGCTTGTGAATATTTATCAATAGAAAATGATCTAGTTTACGGATTGTTTTTCTCTCAATGCATTCGTTCTGCCACAAAAAAAAAAAAAAAAAAAAAAAAAAAAAATCCTTGTCTCCTCTCACTAAAAAACATGAAACTTTGTTGTTTTGTTTTTTTTCATGGTAGACCAAATGCGATGAATAAGAAAGTATAATTTGATTTTTCACATCCAGCGCTATGCCTAAAACGCATTTTTGATATTGTTATCTTCAAAACTGGAATAATGAATGTCCTTTATTTTCCAACCTAAAGCCGAAGTATTTCGAAACATCACGTTCATAATGCGTCATATGCATCAACGCATATAATGAGATCTTTGGGCATTAATTCGGTTTGTTTCCTGGAAGCGAAAAAAATAAATCATTGATATAGTAGAATCAGAAATTACATCCGCATTCGCTCGTTATGAGTCGCCGCTTTTTTAAATTCGGATGACGCTGGAAGAATCAATTAGTGTTCAAGGAATATTTGTGTGTCTGAATTTTTTTTGAATATTGAATGTCACTAGTATACCTCCCTGTCGGTCTTAAAAAGATCGAGGAAACTTCTTTTATCAGGGGAAAAAAATCCAAAATACAATAAACAACCTAAAAAAATCTGTTCCACTTTCTTTATGATTGATATTTCATGCAACTCAGATGTACTGACTTACTTGAAATAAACTCACTTTGTCCCATCCTAAAAACCAATTAAAGAGAAAGTCTTAATCTTTAAACCAAAGTAAAGATATCAACCCTCTAACAGTTGATAATGTATTAATGTTAAGAGCTCCAGCTCGAAGAGATCTAGAACCAAATAAAACTGAAATCCCCCAGACACTTCTATACTAAGAAAGCCTCTAGGGTCTTGTTTCTTCTGGCTTATCCTTTCCTTTGTGGCCACCGAGGAACATCGAAGCCACTGATTAAGTTTGGCACTGGAGTTAATGGGCTCAGTTGCTGGTCTGGCCCGTTCAATCTGGCCTCGAATCAGGGACTCCCCAGGTTTGGACGCTGCTCTATTGAAATAATATTACCTCCCTCGTTAAATTTGATCAATGTTGCCAGCCTTGATTTTCACGAATCTTTTTTCTGTAATAGAACCTACAGCGGGGTTTCCCGATATCTGAAAAATTTGGCCCAAAGCAGAAGACCTGAGTCCCAACGTAATCTTTCAAAGAATTAATATCTTAACCGTGTCATTTATGTGTAGCTTTGAGTTCAGATCTTTGTGATTAGAGAAAAAAAAACCAAAAACCAAAAAAAAAAAAAAAAAAAAAAAAAACCAAAAAACATTTTTCATTCTAAACAATTGACATGATAAAATTCAAGTATTATCAAGTATTTCAGATTAGTCTAAACTATTTTGAAACTGTATCAGAAACTTCCTTTCATAGAAATTCATATGCTATCTCCCTCTCTCGCTCTCTTTCTCCTCGGCTCCTTTTCCTTCCAAAATCTTTTGGATAATAAAAGAAATTATTAAATTAATATAAAAAGTTGCCAATACTTTTCTGTTTCGTAAATAATTATGGAAGCTGATAAGTTAATAATGAATATTGGCGTTTATTATTTATTTTACCAAGTAAGAAGAAAAAAGTCTGCTATTTTCTAAGTGGCATATTGTTCAAAAGAATTAAATAGAACTGTTTCTGATCTAATATCTCACTACGCATAAATCAAAGGCAACTGCACGGGGTTAAAAATTCTCTTGAAAAAATTAATAATTACGATTACAATATAAACTATTAAGTTTGCGCTCATTAATTTCGTTACAAACTGTTAAACTTTGATCAAGGTCAATTTATCGTAAAATATTACTTTTACTGTTTGTTCTTTCTTAATATAATTTATGCATTTTGTTTTGAAGTATATTTACTCTGAAAATTTCTAAAAGGAGACAGTCTTATGTTAGGGAATCAAGACTTTAGATCAAGCAGCAGATTGAAGCACACATTGTACTGATAGACCACACGGAAATCATTGCATTATGATGCTTTTGTTTTTTTTTTTCTATAGGTATTGGGTGGCTGTATGCCATCTTGCAGCCTTGTATTTAATTCTTATCTTCTGAATGTGTGCCTCTCTCTGTCTCTGTCTCTCTGTCTGTCTGTTTGTCTGTCTGTCTGTCTGTCTGTCTGTCTCTCTGTCTCTCTGTTCTCGCTATCTTTCCAGGGACTTCCGATACCTTCATAGATACCTTCCTCGCCCGCACGTTTCTCAAATCCCCATCCCCGTTAACCCTCCTCCCCCCTCTCCCTCTCTCTCTCTTTCTCTCTCTCTCTCTCTCTCTCTCTCTCTCTCTTCCCCTTTCCCTGTACACACATACTTTCTTTCAACTCCCATTTTCCCTGCCTCTGTCTCTGTCTGCTTTCTCTCTCTGTCTCTCCCTCTCTCGCTCTCTCTCTGTCTCTCTGTCTGTCTCTCTGTCTGTCTGTCTGTCTGTCTGTCTGTCTGCCTCTCTGTCTCTCTCTCTGTCTCTCTGTCTCTCTCTCTCTCTCTTTCTCACCCCCTCCTTTTTTTGTAATCCATTTTCACATACACCAATCTTCCCTTCCAACCCATGATTTTTTTCCCCCACTCCATTACATTATGATCGCTATGTGTGTCTCTGCACTTAATTTCTCCCACCTTTTTCTCCTTTTTTTTTTTTATTCCAATCGTCCTTCAGCGATTTCTCGAGATGAGATAATTGATGACACCGCTCGCCTCCATCGAACCTGTTTGCCAAGACCACACGGAGTATTTATCTCTAATGTTAGCTCTATCTCTCATCGCAACCTTTGTTCTGTCCTGTACCTTCGGTTTAACTCGTAAATAAGACTGTTCTGCTGTAAAGTAATATCTCTCTCTACATCTTTATCGATCTCTCTAGACCACTGTGTTTACCCTAATCAAATTATGGAGAGACGCTGTTTTTTTTCCAAGCACTTTGACCACAAATTCTATTTCAAAGACATACTGTGGTATTTCTTTGCTGTTCCATGCTTGAAGCTATGTATTCAGTTTATTCTTTTGCCTTTATTAGTATTTTTACATCTGGAGGTTTGTTCCAAATGTATTTGTTCACTTCGCAACTGTTTGTAAAAGGAAGAGAAATGCACAAGAATAGGTTTCCTCTTTAAGATACATAAAATTTAAATGCGTTGAGAATGTGTGATGGATAGTAATGTGTAGCGAAAGATTCCTTTTGAAAAATCTTCTATCAAGTAATGTCAAATGAAAATGTACTTTTATTGATAAAAATATTGTGCATCACGTATAATTCTAACTTAGAAGACAATGAATTGATTACCACTAGTGTTAGAACATTGAAAAAAAAATCAAACTTAATTTTCATAACATGTACAGATACCTGGACCCAGGGAGGTTCAGTAGCAAAGCACTCAAATGCGAGTAGTTTCAAAATCATTCTTCTATGAAACAGACACTCTAATTTATATCTTGATTCAGATTGTTCTTTCACAGAGAGTTATACTGCATAATTTGCGGTTAGTGAAAAGACATGGACTTTCCAACAAACACAATCACTTAAAGGGTGTCCGTAGTACTACATTTTGTGAAACGACGTTTTCTCCCATATGGGCCTTTCTAATAATATTCTATTAGAACTAGCTCTTTTAAAGTTTGGAACATTGATAGTAGAATTGATGGGAGAGGGAATTATCTTCTTAGTGCTGACATGGAATGATCGGGAAGAGGGGAAACCACAGGGGAAGGGTAGGTGAGGATGAGTTTAAAAAAACCCCACCATTTTTTATATTAAAAATAAGTGTAAAAACAACAACAGATCTTTAAAAATTGTGGAGGCCAGAAAGGATAAAGCGGCAACTCAAATTTGGAGTTGGTGTTGTGTAAATATAAATACTTTTGATTTAATTATGAATTATGAAAAAAATTAAAACAGTAGCAGCAACAACAATAAAAGAAATCATGAAACATAAAAAAGATCTAAAAAACATTAGTAATACAGTTTACATCAATATTGGAAATTTCGTAATCTACTCTCTTGTTATCTCAGTTGTGGCGCAGTTTAAACTTTATATAATTCCCATAACTAAACTCAGCATTCACTCACTCCTGACAATAAAAACAGAGGTAAAAACTCCATGCGACAAAATCTTTGTAATGACAAACCAATTGTTGAAGAATTGTAGAAGCCCAGTCCAACATAAGCAGTGATCTTAGGGCTTCTAAAGTAGTGCATCAATTTTATAAGAAAGCTTTCACTTATTTAAAGATGTTTTTTTTAAACGGACAAAGAGGTAGTAAAAATATAGTTTATAACAAAAAGCATGTAGGAAATGATTAATTGGGATGAGTTAATGAAAAATTTGATAGATGGTTGATGAAGTGATGATAATATCCATGAGGAAAGAGAGAGAGAGAGAGAGAGAGAGAGAGAGAGAGAGAGAGAGAGAGAGAGAGAGAGAGAGAGAGAGAGAGAGACAGAGAGACACAGAGAGAGAGAGAGAAAGAGAGAGAGAAAGAGAGAGAGAGAGAGAGAGAGAGAGAGAGAGAGAGAGAGAGAGAGAGAGAGAGAGAGAAAGAAAGAATGAAAAAAAAAGAGAGCAGAAGAGAAAATGATTACTACGCATAAGAATTTGGAAGATAAATGTATCTCACTTTCACGGTAAAATTCAGAAAGAAATGAATATAGATAGATAAAATTAGGTTGGAAGATTCTCTGGCAAAGAAATAAACTTCAGACTGATAGACTGATAGCCCACACAAGAAGAAATGAAATGAAAAACACAACTATCAATATTTCTGTCAAAATGAGGCAGGCTTAGCCAGTGGTCCTATAGCGTGATTGTGATAATTTTGAACATGATCCGTCTGAGCATCTTTAAATTTTTATACACATGGCGGAAATATAGACACGGAGGTAGGAAGAAAGGGATGGGGAGTTCCGAAGACTAGACAGAAGGTATCAAGTTACCCAGGAAGATAAAACATGACATCCTTTAAGGCAGCTTAATTGCGGAAGTCTTGGTGGTCCGAGAAAACGTCTTCACTTGCGATTTCATTGGCTTGGTACTCAAGTTACTGTGAAGATCAGGAGGGAAGAAATGGTCATGGGCAGTTTTATTTACTGCTATGAAAATCTTAGTATCATGAATTCACATATGAAAGTATATCTTTTTTGGGGGTATTTAGAAGCTCAAAATTCTTTTTTTTTTTTTTTAGGTTACATCAACATAGAAACTTTGCAAGTAAAAAAAACAACAATTTCTTTAAAAACTTCTCTGTGAGAGACACCCTTACGAACATGAGGCTGGCAGGAAGAAATGGGAATTTCGGTGGCGAGGAGTCAAGCTGGGCAAGATTTACCTGTCGTTTAGTTGATGGGAAGCAGGATAACAACAACATAAATCAAGAGCACACGTGCGCTTCTCTTTCTTACGGCGGATTATGCTCTGAAGACAGATTAAAGGTGGCTAATCTTCGTCTAGACAACACAGCTTCAAAGCTTGTTTTGCTGTCACGAAAGAGAGTAACAAGCACGCAACTGAAAACTGATATATTGGATTGGTTTGAGGAATATATTCCTCAAAAAGCGAAGAAGGCACCGACACAGTGGGTTTAAGAGTGGGCTACAACGTGAAATTCAGCCAATGGCAACGAAAAAACATTCAAACAACAACAATAACGACAAAAATAAAAACAACAAAAACCAACCAATGTTATTACGTGATGAAGATATCGCAAATATCTGTTTTGTTAGGATGTTATGTAAATGTTTACATTGATGTACAAATCCAGATAACTTTATTTTCTGATTTATACAAACGAGCTCAATAAGTTGCTGGAGGTCAAGGTCTACCTTTTATATCATCTAGTATTTGATCCTAGATTATTTTTTCCTGGGATCTATTTATATCGTCCGCTAAGAATCCTTGGAAGTCTGAATTTGACGCCATCTTACCTTCCTTCCCTCTTATCGTTATGCAAATTTGAGACGCCTAATTTTTCGTCTTTTAAAACTCTCTTAGCATATAACCTTCCCAAAAGCTGTAAGGAAAATCTACTGGACTTAAATCCAGATTGAGTTCCACTAACCACATTGTATTTATGCACAAAATCAAAGAAAAATCATATACGAGTATTAAATGATATCCATGTTAAATCTTTACAGACAATTTTATGTTCACTCAATAGAACTGAAAATTCAAAATAAAATGAGATAACGTCACCATTAAGTTCTGGTATGCTCATCAGCTTGAAAATAGCGCCTGTCGGAAGTAGCATGAAATAATTATTTTACGGCCAAACTTATCGATTATTGTGAATCTATTCGATGTTTCCAGTGAGTGTCACATGACCGGCAGTAGTGCTCATCACCGTGCTAAATATGGATTTTCTATTATTTTGCTCGAATGTTACATCATAAATAATCTTGCT
This sequence comes from Elysia crispata, assembly GCA_033675545.1. Classification (NCBI taxonomy): domain Eukaryota; kingdom Metazoa; phylum Mollusca; class Gastropoda; family Plakobranchidae; genus Elysia; species Elysia crispata. The sequence continues at coordinate 507,696 of JAWDGP010001468.1, forward strand.
TTTTGCCGTTGTGTTCTATATGCATCTGAAATTTGCGACTTTTATTATTTTTAGAAGAGAGGAAATGTACACCCATGTTTAAGTATATTTTTCTATTGTCTCCAAGAGTAAACAGTATTCCCACTATTAGGACATTCGTGCTAATTCATAACATTGATGATTATCTTAATGAATAATTATGTGTATGTTTTAATGACAATGAAATGCCATTCAGTGCCTTTGGATGGATTCGCACTAATGGTGTTGGGCAATACATTAACAGCCGAATTTATGTTGAACTAAACACATCGTCGCTTTTTCCAGACCGAACTTTTTGTACTTGGATTTATTCTCTCTCTTAAAATAACATTTGTGGAAAAAATTTTTTCATACATTGCTTGCAATAAGAAAGCATTTCAAACATAAACATATATGGACTATATAATGATTCATCTATGAAATATTCTTACAAACCTTTTTGATAAAGTCTGATGTCACTTGGACAAAACCAAAGTTGAAAAAAAAATAAAGGAATCTCTCCCATGGATAAGACTTGAAATTTATTTTTGTCCATATAAATAGCCAACAAAAGTTGTCTCTGTCCCTGCTATACCTTAGACAATGATTACCAAATTCCTTTGTCTAGTAATCGTAACTGAAGTCCCGTCGCGACCACACTCTACCCAACAGCGACGTAATAATGCCAATAAGTTGCCCGTGCCCCCAAAAATCCCTTTAGCAGAACGGAAATTACAACCAAAAAATGTAATGTATCTGAATATATAGACAGTCAGCTCTACCAAAGCCCCAAGAGACCAGAAAATTTCAATTTTCGCATACCACACCAGGAAGAAGAGGCGATGGGATGGAGGAGCCCGCTAGAGGTTACAAGAAGAAAGGACACACCTCACGTATGCAAGGGACAGGGCGCCTGATTTGGGTTATACTGCCTTCTCCTGCGGCCGTCTTTTATCTGGCAATCTGACCGGCTCAAGGAAAATCAATAGAGAGATGCGGTCGAAGTATTTCGTCTTCTGTCTGGGGTCCCATGGCGCTTCGATTCAACAGTGTAGAAGAGGTTGAAAAAAAAAAAAATAAACATACGCAGTCACTCTGTGTTAACTGTCATATCTTTACCCGAAGCTTGAATAAACCTTGCCTCTTCGAAGCCCGATATATGGAATAAAGAACTAAGATATCTGAGAAAAAAAGATGTCTTGAACTTAATTATTCGTTAGTAGTTTTTAATCTACGAGGTGATTTTGTTTTTGTGTAAGAATTTCTTTTTAATAAAGAGATAGATTTGAGTATTTATGTTGAATGAACGTGTAGAGGTTTCTGACTATGATTGTTGCCTGAGGTGGTCCTTAATATTTGAAAAGCTATTCTCAATAAAATCACGTACAAGTTCTAGATTTTCTAGACATAGTAAAAACGGCTATAATAGAGTATTTCAACAGTCCTTTGACCATGCTGCGTTTGACAATACCAACTAAATAACCGTCAATATAAATACCGTGTAACTAGTCCACGAAAGGAATAGTTAAAAACTTCTATTAACACTTCTTCAAAAAGAGTGCTCCTAAGATAAAACTACTCGTTGTAAAAAACATAATGTGATCATTTTTTCTATCTTTTACTTTCGTTTTTTGACACAAAAACCCCTATTCAGAATGGAAGTATTAATGGGGAGATTAAGTATTAGGGAATTTAAAATTTAAATGGCGGAAACTATCTCACAGAAAAAAAAAATTCTGTTTCCTCTTTTTTTTTATCTTTTACTTCCTTTTTGGATACTCTATAAAATCTTAAATCCCCCGCTTAGAGCTCACCATCAGTATCATTCATCAGTTATGAGACCACATTGCTCATAAATGATAGAAAATGTATTAACTTCTTTTACGCTGGAAGATATAATTCGTTTGTTACTTGTCATGAGCGAAACTTGAGGCCCTGTTTTATTCAAAGTTGAAGCATGAAGTGGAATGATCATTTACAAAAATGATGCAATTTTAATCTTCATCAATTCATACATCACATAATGTGAGTTTTTGTGTAGTCGCCCTAGTAGCAGTTTTAATCTTCATCAATTCATACATCACATAATGTGAGTTTTTGTGTAGTCGCCCTAGTAGCAGTTTTAATCTTTATCAATTCATACATCACATAATGTGAGTTTTTGTGTAGTCGCCCTAGAAGCAGTTTTATCAGCTGCTACTACTGTCCTTCTTTTGATCAAATCCGACAAAAAAAAATATCAGCAATCATAGATCGTTTTTGCTATATCGTAATCCTGTAAATTCAGTAACGTTAAAGTTGTCTGTCACCGCAGGGCTTGGGAAGGAAATACCTAACCCACAGAAGACGGTTCGGCTTGAAATTAACGGCCGTTATTCCCTCATAAGCCGCAGTATCACCAGGGGCAAATCTGCCTATTAAAGACCGTGGTGAAATAAGGTTCAAATGAAGCGTATGAAAATCCTAATTTAGCTGTAAGTATTTTTAAAACGAAAAAGTAAGTTTACCTATAGGATGATTTCAGAAACAGTACTATTTATACATTGATGTTTCATTTCAAAGATAAAGCAACATAATAATTAATCTATTATTTCTCACACTGTCTTGTCAGTCTCCCTCTGTTTCTCTCAGTCTTTGCCTCTCTCTTTCTCTCCGTTTCTCTGTTTATATGTTTGTTTGCTTCTCTTTATGATTTTATCTACAAAAGATTTTGCCTCTTGCTTCGTCTCCCATTCCCTCCTCCCCCTTCCATTATTTTTTTTTTGCTTCATCTATAGTTTTATCCACAATTGATCGCCTCTTGCCTCATCTCTCTCTCTCTCTCTCTCTCTCTCTCTCTCTCTCTCTCTCTCTCTCTCTCTCTCTCTCTCTCTCTCTCTCTTTCTCAATCTATCTCTCTGTCTCTATTTATTAACCTGTCGGATTAGCCCAAGTGAGCAGCACCAGCCCAGCTGCTCGCCTCCTGTCTTGAGGAAGTTGTCCAGCGATGTAATTGATAAGCCCGGCCTGTCCTTGTCTTGTTTGTGTTTGACTTGTCCATTACTCGAGGAGCGCACTTTGTTAGATCAGCAAAGCACAGCTAGCCATAGCCAAACACAGCCGAAAGTTGACTGTCTCTCAGCAGCAACACATCGAATCAATGAACGGCACTCGTATCAGAGGCTGGTTTTACGTAAGCAAGAGCTCAAAGTGCCAGATTATTATTTTCTGTGTCTGAACCATTTTTGCATAACTAGCTAGGTCTTACTGAAAGCAGCTAAAATTCTAGCATAAGTCTTTGAAGCTCGCCCAGCGCTGAAAATTTCTAAGTGTGAGTTTTGATAGTTGATATAGTTGATAGACACTTCAAAACCCCTCCACCCATTATTTCCTTTTCTTTCTCGACCCCTAACTCATCGATCTTACTAAATTTAGACAAAAAATAGCTTTGATAGTTCATTGATATCCTGAAATTCCTAAATAACCTAGATATTTTTAATGGACAAAAAAATAACCAGTCTAGTTTGACTTCAAAATAAGATTGTGTTCGCCTTTATCATAATTCACAGTTTTAACATTCTTCACTGTTTAGAATCATAATTTTAAGATAATTATTTTTTTATGGTAACATCAAGGTTTTTCTATTTTCGTGCTGCTGGGTGTTTGTGTTACCATTAAGCTCTCGATTCACCCTGTCTTTCAACAGTCCGTTGCCACCCACGCTCATCCAGTCTTCCTCATTGCCTTTTTTTATCTTCTTCCCCCTTTTTTTGTTCTGCCTTCAGGTTCCCTTGCACCTATTCTCTCGCATCACTCTCTTTGTTATTGCTTTTTTTTTGTTTGACTTTTCTGGGTGTCTGAAAGTCGATTCTCTCATTGTCTCCTGCTCACGCCTCTCTCGACCTCTGGCTCTCCATATCAATCTCCACCCCCCCCCCCCACACACACACACACACGAGATGGGAGACTGGTGGCTGTAAGGTTAAGACATCCGCACTGATACCATTAGCGGGTGCTACTTTCAAACAGTCGGTAGGTGAATTAAGGGTCGCATCTTTTTGGCGTCGCCTTGCTCATTAGGGCTTGTTGGATAGGCAGAAAAAGCCTGCGACTGGTTAGTTTTTACTTGAACTACATTAAACAATCGGTTAAACTAACACACAAATCCAAACGCGATTTTTTACTAGCTAAGAGCTTATAATCCGAAAATTAGGAAATACATTTATATTTCAGTTCCTAACATACAGTACAAATTGGCCAGTTATCAAGCTCAAGTATTATTAAAGTATCTAGCTACTTATATACATTCTGGCAGTCTTATTATCTATTTATGTATATATTGCTGTATGTGTATGTATGTATGTATGTATGTATGTATGTATGTATGTATGTATGTATGTATGTATGTATGTATGTATGTATGTATGTATGTGTGTGTGTGTATGTATGTATGTATGTATGTATGTATGTATGTATGTATATACATATATATGTACGTATCGTTTCTATGAGCGCTGGTGGCTGTAAGGTTAAGACGTCCGCCCTGGTATCAGCAAAAGCATTATTTCCGGCTTTGACCCTTACACCGTCGGTGGGTTACTCTGAGACCTGCTGTTTCAGTTCCGCCGATAATGGCTTGTTTCTTAAGAAGAAAAAGCATCAGATCACCGCGTCGCAGATGGATTATATCAATCTATTAAACAAAGAATTACATATATCTGCATATCAGTATATCTAACTATCTATCTTTAAGTCTATCTATCTTTATTTCTATTCATCTATCTATCTATGTATCTATCTATAGAGCAATGCAGCCAATATTACAGAGTATGTATGTTTCTTTCTAATCATGTATCTAAATATCTAGATTCTCTTCCCATTATTTATCCCGGTCATCATCTTGCTGTCTTCCATATGCTGAGCAACCAGAAACGTTATTTGGTTTGTTTATCTGACCTGATGGCCTGTATTATTACGTGAGTTATATTGATGCTTTAGTTTACCCTGTGTCTACGTGGATTGTGCCTGCTCTATAGCTCTTTTCCACCTTGAGTCCCTTCTCTCACTCTCTCATCCCCTATCTCCTCCTCCTTCTCTCTCTCTCTCTCTCTCTCTCTCTCTCTCTCTCTCTCTCTCGCACTGTCTCTCCCTTTCTCTCTCTGCCTCTGGCTTTTAATTTCTCTATAATTTGTAAGTCATTTTGTGCCTATTTACTCATTTTTCTTGATGCTTCGTTTAAACTTGTTGAATTTATGTAAATAATACAGCACATTATTTAAAAAAAAACCCCACAAGATCAGCTCACTGCAACTATTTTAGCCACAGGGTTATCGCTTTTCGTTTTTCCCCTTTTTCCCTTTTGTCTGAAAGTCCAGACTGACCTATCGTTGCAGTCTAGCCGGGCAAAATGACCTTTGAAGTCTGGGTTTTTCACGAGACCAATCAGAACCACAATCCTCGAAATTAGACACAAAAACCATCCGCTGACTTCATAACTTGATTTGTGTGGTGCTCAACATGGAGTGGCTGTGGTCGGACTCAGTCAAATCTATAACCCTATCTGCTCTTTCTCTCTCTCTCTCTCTCTCTCTCTCTCTCTCTCTCTCTCTCTCTCTCTCTGTTTCTTTCTTTCTATCTCTCTGTCTCTGTCTCCCTCTCTCTGTCTCTCTCTCAAACTATCTCTCTGTCTCTCTTTCTCTCTCCCTCTCTTTGTCTCTCTATCCCTCTCTCTCTTTGTCTCTCTCTATCTCTCTGTTTCTCTGTCTCCCTCTCTCTGTCTTTCTATCTATCTATCTATCTCTCTGTCTGTTTCTCTCCCTCTCTCTGTCTCTCTCTCCCTCTTTCTGTCTCTCTCTCTGTCTGTCCCTCTCTGTCCCTCTCTCTGTCTCTCTTTCTATCTATCTCTCTCTTCATTCCTATCGCACGTCGCCCAAGGTGCTCCGTTTAATGAGTCTTACACATCAAAACTCACGATTTTTCAATACTTATTTCTTTCTTTATCGGGCTTTCTGTCTGTCTGTTTCTTTCTTTCTTACCCTCTCTCTTAATTTCCAACAGTATGTCTTTGGCGGGTTGGGAGTTGTGATAAGATTGAGTCGGGCGGTATGGATCTAGAGGGTAAGGTAAATTTATCCCGTAGGAATGGAGAATTAGCACAAAAAATGTCAGGTCGAGGTAGACAGTTGACATTATTTAAAAGTGGACCGAGCCATTAGAGTAAAAACAGAATTCAATGTGGATGGATTTATCCGTGAATAACTATGGATGGTTTATCATTTGAGCAGAATCAGGCTTTCGAATCCATACTTTTCAAACAGTAAGAACAAAAAAAGTCTACAAGTAAAGGTCATCATTTCGCTACTCATCGATCTTATGATGCTTAGTTAATGGAAGAAGGTTCTGACTTCCTAAGGCTATTAGTGGAATTCAAACATATAGAAAAAACCTACGCTGTCCAGACACTCTTAGTACCTATTTAACCTATTTAAACAACTCGAAAACAAACTCTGTGATAAAATCCAGTGGAGTGCCAGATAGTGTTGAAGTCTTGGGTTTATGATTTGGTACTAGTTACCTCTAGAGACAGCCCTCATTCCTGTTCTACTCGTGTCTTTTTACTCATAGAAATATTTTGCTTATTTGGATACAAAAACGACTTTACTGTGAACGGTTTACTTGTTTATCTTCCCTCGTAAGATTAAAGAGCTCGTTTTCCAGCACATCCATAAGTTGCTGGCTGATTGATGAAGGAGAATGCTTAGAGATAAACCAAGCTGTTTAATTCAAAGAAACCTATATAAACATCAGAACTACTAGTTTTCAAATTAAGGAAGCAAACTTTGTTAATTTCAAAAGCTCTTTAGAATTGGAAATTGAGAGGTTTATCCTTTTTTCGTATTTAAAATTCATTAAGGCTGACGAGTTACATTTTTTTTCTTAAAAGTAGAATAATACACTGTTAAACAGAAAGGCATGTGATAATTATATGTTGTTTTTTGTCCTTTATTATTGTGAATATTGCAAAAGTGGGTCCGTCTTGAAAGATGCTTTTGCAGCCAGTTGAGATATCAACATTGAAAGGAGAATTTTGTTGAACTCTTTTATTTTTCTTACAATGTTTGCTAACTGTCCAACAAATTAATTTTAAAACTTAGAATTACTACGATATAGATTTGATGTGGTTGATTTGCACGGCAACACTACAATAAAATCGGAATAAATGGTGCGCCTGCTTGGCGTTATTAATACCTTCTTACAAAAAGTAATCAATTTGGCACTGTATGGCCAAAAATCCATTTTAATCGTGTTAAACGTATTTTTTGGTCTCCTAACTATGTTCTCATGTATGTAAAAACAAAAGGGTTTGTAGCACTTTCTAAAATTTCGGTTTAACAGTTTTTGATTATCTGTATTTCTAACATGTACAGTTTGCTTTAAAAAAAGAAAAATGAAAACTTTCAACGCAACCATCGTTATTGGCACTATACCAAATTACATTTTATACGACTAAAGTCGGAAACTTTAAGCACATCTCATCTCTCAGACTGCTCGCTGCAGAAGGAAATGATATCCATACGGCTAATGTGTGGCCCTGCTGTGATTGCATCAAACAAAACATCGTTAGCTCTAATTATGTCTGTCTTTCCATAGGATGAAAGCGGGCAATCAGGTGCCGTACAGACCTGGATTCAGAAAGAACTTGCTTGTATAATTACCTGGTCTACATTTTTGGATCAAGGGACCACTTTCAAACGTCGCTTTGATATGTTGTCTTCTCTAATTATGTTGTTTCTGATTTCTGAAAGAAATAGTAAATCTTAAAGTGAGGGCTTGATAATCAAGTTTTGTTCCGGTCTTACAGGTTAACAATTTTGCGTTATTGTTCTTTTTTAATTGAAAAATCTATTTACGCTCTAAGCTATAAGTCAGCTGCAGCAACAGCAGCAACAGTAGTACTGCTGCTGCTGCTGCTGCTGCTGCTCCTCCTCCTCCTCCTCCTCCTCCTCTTACTACTACTACTACTACTACTACTACTACTACTACTACTACTACTACTACTACTACTACTACTACTACTACTACTACTACTACTACTATTACTACTACTACTGCTACTACTATTACTATTATTACTACTATATTTCATAGAAAATAAAGAGGGAAATTTTTAAAAAATCTCCTTTAAACGCTATCAAACGCTATCAAAGAGGTTGACACTACATTGATGGAAGAAGGAGATATCGTTTCCGAAAACAAGCGTTGGAAAGATCTAGTACGAGGCAGGGGTACTCCCTTAATTAGTAAGTTTGTATTTATAAAAGTCTAAAAAAAACCACTTCAAACAGATTTAAGATATAACCGGCTTCATATCTGCTCCTGTGATTGGACGTGACACGTTCAACTTTGTGTCTCGTAGAAACAGAGTAATCAAGAGGAAATCAATAGTGATACTGTGGATCCATCGGCTGCTGGGACATTGACGTCAGAGGCCAGAGATGCGGAAAAAAAATAGAGAAGGAGAGAGAGAGAGAGAGAGAGAGAGAGAGAGAGAGAGAGAGAGAGAGAGAGAGAGAGAGAGAGAGAGAGAGAGAGAGAGAATTAAACAAACTATCAAAGAGAGGCACAGGCAGACAGCACAACAAAACCAGCAGAATATTAATTTTGATAGCACAAATGGCTAGCTACATAGGCATTTGATCGTTTGATAGATAGATTTGTATTCCCATAGCAGATAAATCTTTAATAAAAGTAATATTGTAATATGGAGTTAATTGCAGGAGGGAATCTTCGGTCCCTTTGATTTCAGTATCTATAACCCTTAAATAATAATTTGCAGAACATGCTGTCCAGTTAGCCAGTTGCCTTCATCTTTTATCAAGCTAACTAGTTAAGCTTGTTTTTAAAGTTTGTGTGGCCTTTCATCTAAAACTTTTGAATCCCTGTTCGATCCAAGTCCAAACTTTTTTTTTAAAGATTTTTTTCCCGATATAACACAACTTGGTGTTTGTATGGGAAACAAACAGATCTAGGATCAAATTAAAAATGAATAACTCTCGTATCGGCGGAGAATTTTCTTTCATAAAGGGTTATATTAAGCTCAGTTGAAATTTATTGATATAACCTTTCTCCAAGGAACTCGATTCGTTCTAAGGCACTACACCTGGTATCAACACTCAGGGGTGCAAAATACGATAAAGTATTACATCACACAAATGGAAAAAAATTAAATCAAACAAGAATTTAGCTCTTAGCTGTCTTCAAAATGCTTGTGGTCCTTGGAAAAAAAAACCTCCCAACATTTTACTAGGTAGCATAACTCTTTTTGGAATCACAATTAGTATTTAGACAGTTTGTGTTTGATTGAAATAAGTTAGATTTGAATAAACACTAGCAGTTTTGTTACAATACCTTCATAGATAGTTTGGAGACCATCCAGTACTACTCGAGAGACATGTTGATAGATAGGCAGAGGGATAGATAGGTAAGTTAATATATAGACAGTTTGATATATAGAAAGATATTAGTAAGACAGACAATTTACAAAATTAAAAAAGAATAAAAAAAAATATAAAACGAAATGATCTACAAATTGACATCATATTACTAAACAAACAGAATATTCTTTGCTGCATGTGAGATGCATCACAACTGAAGACAGAAAATTTATGTAGACGAGAAATATAACGGCTGATTTTATTCTCTTTGCTCAGAAAGAAGAAGAGGAAGAATTAAAACGTTAGTTTTTATATTTCTTCCTCAGCTTTCAAACAATAATTAGTCTGTTTGCCCAACTCACGCCATCTTCGCGGTAGGTATGCCAACAATGCTGAACATTATCATGGCAGTTATCCTCTCTTTCTAATTTTTTTTACACAAGAATAGCGGAATATAAAAGTTAAAAATAGATTCGATTGTCATAAAAGTGAAGACGTTAGACGAGGTGAAAGTTTGGCTTACACCGATAAGATTAAGTTAAATAAATATTGCATGTGTAATCTTTACAATATTTTTCCGACGAGCTGTCACATTCTCTTAATGTCTTATTTTTTTTTTGTGGAAGTCCAGATCTAAGCCGGCGGTGGAGGCAATAATGGCTATCACCGCTCCTCAGATTGCAAAACCATGACGTAGGAGATTCCGTCAACACTGTTCATTCGTTGGGCCGGCGGGCTTCAACCAAAATAACATGCGATGGTCAAACACTTTTTTTTCTTTTTTGCTTTCTAAGGGGTCGTAGGTGCTTGGGGGTGGGGGGTGTTGACATCAGCAGGATGCACCCACCCACTTTGTGTAACCTTTATTGTGCCGAAAATCTGGAAGTGGTTCATTTTTTTTTTGTAAAAAAACCCTATCGAATGTTATACGGGGTTTTTAATTCAAATCTTGGTCAACCCTCATCGTCTTTCCCTTGCTGGTTTCAAACTTAGGCCGTGGTTGCGTCTATATTTTCTTGTTAGGAGACCAAATTTATACCTTCTGTTAAACTGTTAATGGATAGGAAACGCGGGAGCCAAGTTTAGTTGGCAAAATTTCTGCTTTTAATGCATTTATATAATAGAGGTGCATAAGATTTAACTGATATAATATTATATGCTTGAAGTTAGATGAAGTTTGCAGTTAGAATTCAATGCTTGAAGCTTTTGCTTTCACTGTTCGGCAGTTGCTTTTGTTTTTTCGTCGCGTACATCGGCCAGACAGAGAATTGCGCGGGCAAAATAAATAAATAAATAAATAAACAAGATAGACGAGGTTTTCTATTGAAAAACTAATATGAAAATCAACTTATCCGTGCAACATAGCTTTATGACAGCTCCAAATCTAAGCGTGTCTACACTATACATAGGTGTCACACCAGAGAAAGCAAGCGCATTAAAATTGTGGAGAGCAACGAAGGCAAGACAAAAGTAATGTACATCAAATATATTAGATTTCATATACGTTGCCTTTGTCTTGCCTTGGTCTTGCCTTTATTGCACATGACTTTTCTAGGCCTAGAGTAAGATAAGATAAGAAACTAAATCCAAGTCTATTCTCTGAGATATATGAAAGAAATTTGGAAAGGAGTCCATTAGTTTGATCTCTATAAATTTAGGCTAGTGAGCATCGAGAATAAGAAAAAATATAGATTCATCTGCAAGCGCACATTTTTTTCGTTGAGTGAAAATGAATGAATTTAAAATTATCTTATTAAAAGATAAGATCTAGAATAAAGGTGTTAAGAACAAAAGAAAACAAAAGTCTCCCTAACTTCTGCTTTGTAACATAACAATCAATCTGAATTTCCCGAAAGGCTGTAAATTTGCTCTAAAAAAAGTAACTTCGAGTATTGCAGATAATTCAGTGTATGCCCAGTCTTTTCAAAGATCATTCTGAACACAATACTGACTGCACCCAACTCTTAACTTTATCCAATAATATTTGTCTGTCTCATTCTCTGCACACCTGCCGTTAACTAGACGCTTCGCCAAGATGACGGTGAAGAGCCGTTCCTAATAAGTTAGAGCTAGATCTAGGCTCTTGATCTTGTCTCAAAATAGAAATAAATTTATGATGTAGATCCTTTCAATAAATTTCCCAGAATATTGGCCTACTGTTTATACGTTGGAAAAAGAATTAGATTTTGAGGTATTTTGTGGAACGCCAACACGGAAGAGCTAAGCCTTGCTGCTGAATTACTTTCATCGTGGACATACCGAGTTAGGGCATCTTACGTCACGTCGATTCAAGAGATTATAAGGCTATTTTGGTAGACGAAGAAGTAAATACGCACTGCCTTGTGAGAACTTTTAGCTCTTCATTTATTCGTACCTAAATAATGATGAACGTTTAAAACAACTTATTACTACTTTAGATAAAAAAAGAAGCTTACTTCAAACTATCATTTTATCCCGGTAGTTGCAGAGTCAAAGATGTCTGCAGGTGAAGAACTAAAGAGGGATGAAGTTGTGGAAAAAAAACCCAAAGAGGAGGCATAAATCCAAAAACTTAGAATATGAGAGAAAAACATTTTAGTCAAATAACTGCTACTTATGCTTTGGGCCATCAATTTACGATTGATTTTATTAATACATCTTAACAACGGCAAGGTGGGCTCAAACCTTCAGCTATGCTGATACAGTCCATCAGGCCATATTTCAAGCTAACCACCAGGGCTAACAGAGCTTGACACGATAATCATACTTTAAAAATGACGGGCACTTTTTTTAACCCAACAACACAAACACTATAATATGAAATCAGCAGCTGCTATTTCTGTGCTTTCCCAAGCTATTTAAAGATTCTTCTTAATACTCATTAAAGGCTATACATTACGCAAAAAGTGCCAAAAGGTGCTGTACGTTTCAGTAATTTTTGTAATTTTTACTGACATGGTAATGGGCGCTCATAAAGATCTAAAATAGTATGGGCTTTTACAAAAATAAGCTTATCATTCGTTATTACAAAGGCCATTTTTAAATTAAAGCTTTAATGCTGTTTTTCTTCTTCCGAAATTGCTGTTTTCCGTACGTGTATCTATTTTGACAAAGTTCGATCTACAGGTGCGTGTCCAGATAAAAAAAAACATAAAAACAAACGCAAGTTACAAACAGACCGTTGTTCTGACCAGCGGAAAATAATCTAGTTTGGGCCTACGGGAAAAGACATGATTGGCTGCCGATACTGATTTGCGTGAGTCGTGGCAGAAATGGAATTTCCCGGACTGTAAAAAAAAAAAATAATATTTGAAAAAAGGGGAGATTGCATGGCTTAAACATACGTAGGAGTGGAATCTAGTACAGTTATATAGTTTCCATAATTGTCTTACGCAAACATTGACCATGATTCATATTGTAGTTCGAAATTGTCTTTCAGAGTATAAATCTTGCTTGGCATGATAAAGAATACTTTTTCTTCATAAGAATGGGAGCCAAGACCGTTGATCATTTGTTTGATTTATAATTTAATCATTCATGTATAAATCAAATAGATATTGTCTATTCACACGATGTCCACATGTCCTCGACAAAACTGGTGATAAACACTCATTTAACACAGTGCAAGGGTTTGAGTCTGTAAAAGGAAACCACATATCTCAGGCTGGCATTGTATTGAGATCCACATGCCCAACCGTGACAAACAGTTATTTTCATAAAATCAATAGCAATATTGTTACAACAGGAACACGTTAGTGTAATATTTTTAAATCAATTTTTCCGTTTTAATATTTTACCAACCCGTGCCGATCTGGTGTCTCTTTATTTGATTTTAATCTTCACAGACAGTTTTTTAAAGCCGTTATAAAAACTTGAAACAGAACTTTAAAAAAGAGTTCGTCAATAGCTCCATGTTATAAATTCATCGAGGCCGTGTCTGTGGATCGTGACAAAAATGGAGACGTGATGTCAATTTCAACCTATCGATTTTCCATTAAAATCTCAGCCTGTTAACAAACATTACGTAAAACGGAAACTGAGAGCTCTTTTCCCTCTGTAGTGCGGACGATGAAAATTGCCGTTTCATTTAACATTGGCAATTTTCACTATCGCCTAGCAGCGCTCAAGCAGGCTTGACTTAACTCAGATGGAGTTGTGTAGGAGACGATGTTTGTACCCTAGTCAGGACTCTGATGTAGAGTTGTGTAGGAGAAGATGTTTGTACCCTGGCCAGGACTCTGATGTAGAGTTGTGTAGGAGAAGATGTTTGTACCCTGGTCAGGACTCTGGTGTAGAGTTTTGTAGGGGACGATGTTTGTACTCTGGTCAGGACTCTGATGTAGAGTTTTGAAGGAGACGATGTTTGTACCCTGGTCAGGACTCTGATGTAGAGTTGTGTAGGAGAAGATGTTTGTACCCTGGCCAGGACTCTGATGTAGAGTTGTGTAGGAGAAGATGTTTGTACCCTGGTCAGGACTCTGGTGTAGAGTTTTGTAGGGGACGATGTTTGTACTCTGGTCAGGACTCTGATGTAGAGTTTTGAAGGAGACGATGTTTGTACCCTGGTCAGGACTCTGATGTAGAGTTGAGTAAGGGACGATTTTGTACCCTGGTCAGGACTCTGATGTACAGTTTTGTAGGGGACAACGTTTGTACCCTGGTCAGGACTCTGATGTAGGGTTGTGTAGAAGACAATGTTTGTACCCTAGTCAGGACTCTGATGTAAGGTTGTGTAGGAGACGATGTTTGCACCCTAGTCAGGAATCTGATGTAGAGTTTTGTACGAGACAATGTTTGTACCCTGGTCAGGACTCTCATGTAGGGTTGTGTAAGAGATAATTTAAGAAGCCCGGGCGTTCAAAATAGTTATTTTCTATATATCGAGGATAATTACCGAAAAAAAGTACGAGATCAGTGAAAGAAAAACTAAAATAAAATGGAACAGCCCATAAATCGATGTTTCCTCTAGATTTTAATATAGGTGTATGGTGATTTTTCCGTCCACAAAATTTGTTGGAGAGTCTTACAAGGAGTCAGCGGCCCTCCCGCTTGCCTCTAGCTTGGGAGTTAGAGCGCGTGGCGCGTTCTACCGGTTTAGCTTACTGGCACCTCGTCTTAGCTTGGGACAAATCAGTTTCTAATTCAAATCACAAGAATTTCAACACGCCATTTATAGGATACTTCTCAAAAAATTTTCAGAAGACTGATCCAGAAATTAAAAATATGTTAATAGTCATGCCTGTTAAAAAATAAATCTGGCTCTGCCGTAGCTGCTGTCTACACACTTTTTTTTATTTATGTATCCCTATAAACGTGTCTTTTGATCTATTTCGCAATGTGAATGCTGGGTCTGTCAAATATCTATATTTCATGTAAGAGAGAAAATATAAATATTCTAAAACAGTCTATCACAGTCTGTTATCTCTCATTCCAGCCAAGATAAACTGCTTTTGGCAATCTTTCCTCACCTTATTTTATTCCTTTCCGATGCCAACAGGGAAATCTTACTTTACCCGTTATGATGACGAATGACGCCCTTTTGCCACCAGGAGAATTGCTCCTTCCCTGGATCGACTCCACCGCTGATTTTGACGGATATTACGCATCGTGTAGTATTGCCTCACTAAGTTTTGCTGCTTTTTTATGAAAGTAAATTTTCGATCACTTTTAAAGCGTTTCTTGATTCAAAATTCCAAAAATGTGGCATATGTTTTTGCATATAGGAATTTTATTTAAAAAATTTATGTTAAAGCCATGAGCTCTGTCGTCAATCATAAGCAATAAAAACGTTCGTTGAAGAAAGTGTTTTTTGGTTTTTTTTAACATTACTATGGGAGCTTCATCGTTATTTTTTCGTTTTTTATAAATTGCAGTTAACATAACGGTATAATTTTCTAGGAGTCGTCTTAAACACTCCGGTGTACCATAACGATATACGTTTCTTTGATTCAGTGCTTTTGAACGGTTTAAAGCTCCGTTTATACAGAGCGCGAACGCGAACGCGACTTTTTAGCAGTTCAGCCATTCAAATAGAGCGCGAACACGAACGCGGAAAACCGTCGACGGCTTTCGATGTGGATCGTCTTTTTCTTGTTGTATACATCACATAATTGTCAGTCCAACTTTTTCTCCAATTCCCTTCCAAATATTTTCTTTTTGACTGTCTCTTTGTATGCTTTTTCAGCTTTGTCGAACAAAACTGGATTCTTTGCAACTTCTAAAATCAAAATTTCCGTTCTATCCATTGTCTAGGGATCGGCCATACTCTTCAAGCACAGCAGACTAACTGCATACCTTTTTCTTTGAAAAGCCATGCCTACAAGTTTCTGTTTTCGGAAATGATGCAAGGGAGGTGGTTCAAGCTGATTGGTTGATAGCAAGAAAGCCGCCGCGGCGTTCTGAAAAATTCGCTCCCGGGGCAATCTCTGCGGTCGACCGCGCGAACACATATTTGTTCGCGTTCGCACTCTATTTGAGCGGTTCCTCTACAAAATGACTAAACCATTCCAGGACGAAAAACCGCGTTCGCGTTCGCGCTCTGTATAAACGGACCTTAAGGTCTTCAGTGCAGCCCTGCTATCATGAGATAAGCAATATAACCTGGACGCTAACAATTGCTCTACCCAATGTTTTGTTCAAATTTTGAAAAAATTCTAGAGAAGTACTCCTCAAAATGCCATACTCTAGTTTCTCACCCAATGCGCATTTCCTATTGAAAAGAAAAAATTAATGTTTCCTGGAAAGCCATGATTACGCAGCACGGGTGGCCCTACTACACATCAGCTGATCGGTGGAGTCAGGAGACTGACGTAGTTCTCTTCAAAGCGGCGGGTGTTGGTGTGATGCAACCTGGTCGTCATAGGGCTGCACTGTGAGTAGAAAATCAGTCGATCCTTTCCTGAGCTAACCTGACATTATTGAAATGCTGAGAGGTAGCTGGTGACATTATCGCATGTTACTTATCCGTGTTGACAATTGGGAACGAACGTTGGTACTAAGTAATCGTATTTAACTTCAAACAAAGTCAATTCTTCATTTTCAAAGCTAGAACTAAAAATCTCTGATTTAGAGAATTAATGAATCTTCTAGCTAGGATCGCCCTCGCCAAAACAGACCTTTGTCAGTGAAAAGATTTGGGGACTATGGGCACACGAATACGTCATCAGGATAACTTTAGATTAATAAGAAAATGTTTTAAAGAAAAAACACTGCATGCTACATAATAAAAATATCTAAAGTTTATATTGAGATATGGAGATTATATTTATTATTCTTTACATCTAAACCCGCTTATCTAATTATTGTTAATAAATTCTACCTCAGTGTACACAAGTTCGTTTCGAAGTTCAACAAGAGTGGGAAAGAGGTAGTACGCTAGTAAGGTCAGCCAACTATGTAAACCAATTTGCTAAAAGAAAAACTTCATAGTGGAGTGCACTCAGTTCTTTTTAACCTTAATTTATTATTTGAATTCAATGTTTCTTTAGCATTTGTGTTCGAGAAAACAAAGCTTTGTAGTAAAAACATTTTCCAACTTATGTTTAAGGCGACCCAATGTTCTCAGTCGCAATTTGCCGGTACCTGATACCCTCATGAGGTTAAATGTAAGATGGGACCACAAAGTCGTCGACCAGAGGCTAAAGCCCAGTATAGCGGGGTTTCAAAGTCGAACTAACATTTAACCAGTTGACGTGAAATCCAGATCCGCCACTGGCTCTCCTGGCTTTCAGAGCAGCATGAGAAGATGTATGCCCAGAACGGAACAACGATTTGCTTAATTCCATCAAGGATTCTGTGTCTCCCGAGCCGATCTACCCAAAGCTGAGACCTGAACTGCCCGCTCTCCGAGACCAGCTCCTCAACAGTACTTACTGTCAGCATAAACCCTGCAGGGAATAGAGCCCCGCCCTAGCCACGCTCCCTGGGGCAAGCAAGATTTGCATAATTGCTAGTGAGGTGCAATCCTACTATACCTCCCACCCGTGGCCTTTAAGACGCGAGTCAGTTGGGGGTGTCAGCTTTGAGAAGTTCAACGTGGCCTGGTTGCTAGCTGTTTTTAGGAAACATGAATAATAGTTGCAAGCTTGATCATCGCAGGTACTTATTAGAAACATTTACCTAATAGATAACAAAGACTTAATGGCGGATAAAATGAGAGATAAATAAGTTTTGTACGAAATAAAAGTCTTCCAGATTAAATAATCAAATGATATCAAATGTACCCATAGCACGCCCACAGTACAGCTCTATAATGTTAGCTCACGATTTGTTGTATATTCCTACTGATAAGGGATTAATTTTATTCAAAACTATTACCACTCTGGGATTTGAATACCGACATGAGAAAACACGGACTCCTTAGGAATTGACAGAAATAACGACATTGGTTTTGTTAGTATATAGAAACTGGAGATACATAGGTACAAGTGCGATGAGCATGGGGTGTATGTTTTAAATTGAGCTGATAATTTACAATCATTTCCAGGAAAACGCCCTTTTGCTTCAAAGAAAAAGTTATTTAATTGCTATTCTTAGTCCAGCATAACACACACTCACACATAGTATATATATATATATATATATATATATATATATATATATATATATATATATATAAGAGGCATATGTCAAATAAAAGAGCTTTCAGATATAATAGTTTTAATTACATATAGGGCTGCTCAGGATATGCACTGTTTCTGTGCTCTCTTCGCATGAGTTCTTATACGTTCTGCAGTTGCTCTGCTTTGGACACTCTTCTCTTAAATATGTTTTTGATTTTTCAGGTGTTTGTTTCGCAGCGAGCACGGTGTAAAAACTTCCTTTCTTTTGTACATTTATTTGTTATAAGGGAGTATGTTTGGGATTTTTGGATAATTTATCACCATAAATATTACTGTAGTCGATGTTAGAGCTCTTCAGTTTTTAGATGTGATCGCTAATGGTTATTGCCGGTTTTTTTAATACTTAAATGTGAAGATGGAGGTATGTCGATTATATCTGGTTTTGAATTGATTTTCGGTGATAACAATATATGTGTCTCGTATTTTAATGTTCGTTTGCTCCACAGTGGTATGGTATACAACTTCCGTATGCGGGCAATTTTCTTTTAAAGGACATGACTTTTTTTTATCTCTGAGGTTGCATAGTTTGACACCACTATTTTTTTTTTTATTAGTTTCGCATGACAAGACTGCTTTCTTGTGGCTGCTAACAATCAATTGGATGTTCCCGATTCAGCTGTAACTTAATTTTACTGTGGTTTTATTTATTTTATTTTGGAGTTTGGAGTTTGTTGTCAGCTGAGAAGGATTCTTTTAAGATTGAAAAGAACTTTCAATCTTACTGTATGGAGGGTTGAACGAAGTAATATTTGTTTTTTTTTCTGTTTTTCCCCCTCATCGTCTTTTCAATTCCTGTATCTTGTGATACTATTTTGTTTTTCTTGCAAAACTAATTCTATGTTGTTTATTTTTGTACATTCTTTTTTCTTTCAGACCTTTGTATTTTTCATAGTGTAGTTTCTATTTGTGATCGCTTTCTCTTAAGGTGTCATTTTATGCTGCTGCTGCTGCGTTGAATATTTCGGCATTGGAAAAGTTGTCCGAAAGTCGTATTCCTATGCTTTTAGGTAGAATGTTGCTATCCCTGTGTATGTATTTAATTTGTCATTTAATTTTTTATGTCTTCTGTAATCTTGTTCGGAGGTCGGGTGTTACATCCAAGAAGTCTTGAATATTTTGCATATTTCTTTAAATTTTTTTCCCCTTGGTGATTGGTTTGTTCTGGCCAGTCCATCGTCTCAGTACAGCCCTACATCAATGTTAAGGTGCTGCAGCTGATTAAGAAGTTACAGTCTGACAAGTTCTCATCTCTCAGCGCCGTCAAAGCTTCCCATGGTGACGTCGAAGTTCAAGGCTTTTTTCTTCATCCAAATATGTTTTGTTATCTTTTTCAAGCAATCTGGAAGATTTATGTTTATTGGGAAGAATCGCATATGTTATTGTCACGAAATACTTTATCAATTTTGTTTATAGCATATCAAACTTCGTGTAACCTTTTGAGTTTAAAAAAAAAAAATAAGTGAAAGTTTTGGATATCAAGCAATTAATTTTTTCCTTCCATTCCAGAAACGAAAAATCCAAAACAGTTTTTGATACTGAATTTCTAAAAATGCCCCACTTGTTTAAAATCAAATTCAAACAAAATGGATATACTTACGTTAACAGAACGTTTGAGATATGCCAATATTAAACGTCTTTATCTGACAGCAATTTAAGAGTTTCAGCCTTTTCATGACAATGCACAAAACCTTGAAGATTTCTATCCATCGTTTTGCCTAAACTAATTGGCGCTCTTAGTTGAACTAGTCTCTTGGGAGCCAGATTGATAAATTGAAGCGTGAGATTTTCAGTTTAGCGATTGATTGAGAAAGTCGTTAGGAAAAATCGACATTGAGGGAGAAAAGTGTGTGATTGTGTGCAAGAATGGAAAGAGAGAGAGAGAGAGAGAGAGAGAGAGAGAGAGAGAGAGAGAGAGAGAGAGAGAGAGAGAGGGAGGGAGGGAGGGAGGGCGGGGGCAGACAGACAGAGACAGAGAGGAGATGGAAAGAGCGGGACACAGTGATAAACAGAGACGAAGAGCGAGAGAGACACGGAGAAAGAGAGAGGGAG
Source organism: Elysia crispata (assembly GCA_033675545.1). Lineage (NCBI taxonomy): Eukaryota > Metazoa > Mollusca > Gastropoda > Plakobranchidae > Elysia > Elysia crispata. Next base: position 527,755 of record JAWDGP010001468.1, read on the forward strand.
GGAGAGAGAGAGGCAGATAGAGACAACAAAGGGAGTTCTTTTTAGATGTAATGGTCACAACAGATTTAAAAGCTGGAACGACTTAGACTGTAAAGTCGATGAGGTGTGGCCATCTATTGTTCTCAGATAGTTTAGAATGAGCAGTGGTATCACAATCTTTCTTTGTGTTCAGAAATGTAAGGAAAAATCCTCAAAAATAGGAAAAATTATATTTTACTCAAATAAAGTAAAAACTTACTCTGAGGTCTCCTTAGTAATTGATAGAGTTAGCTCGTTTTATCTTTTATATGAAAGAACACTTTCCAAAATCATTTTAACCTACAGCCTTTCCTTCCTCTACGTAAGTTCACTTCGAACTATATTTGCCGATAAAGATCCGGATCTCCATCAAAAAGATTTTCCTTACCTTTTTTAACTTTGTTTTGTCTTATAAACAAGCCAGGCCTCCTCCAACGTGTTAATTGTCTAGCTTGTAAAGACGGGGTCTATACTGGGAAAAAGAGTGAGAGGCGATGGCAAAAGCACTTACAGTAGTTCTCACTTTGACATGTTTGTCGTTAAATGCTGAATACCACAAAAAAAAAAAAAAAAAGGGAGCAAAACGTAAAGCGGATGCTTTTTAGTTTACAAACATGCTCAACTGTAACAAACTCTCTCTCTCTCTCTCTCTCTCTCTCTCTCTCTCTCTCTCTCTCTCTCTCTCTCTCTCTCTCTCTCTCTCTCTCTCTCCCCTTTATTTCCACCTTCTACTCCTTTCTCAACTACCTCTTCTTAACCTTGTTCTTGTTCTTGTTCTTTTTTTATTTTTGTTCTTTTTGTTGTTGTTGTTGTTGTTGTTGTTGTTGTTGTTGTTGTTGTTGTTGTTCTTCTTCTTCTTCCTTTTTTCATCATCTTCTTCTTCTTCTTCGTCGTCGTCGTCTTCTTCTTCTTTTTCTTTTTTTTTCATATTCTTCGACGTCATCGTCGTCGTCGTCGTTTTCTTCTTCTTCTTCTTTTTCTTCTTTTTCTTCTTCTTCTTCTTCTTCTTCTTCTTCTTCTTCTTCTTCTTCTTCTTCTTCTTCTTCTTCTTCTTCTTCTTCATCATCATCATCATCATCATCATCGTCATCATTTTCTTTTTCTTCTGCTTTCTGTCTTTCTTCTTTCTTCTATTTCTTTCTCTTTCATTTCTTCTTATCCATTTTCTACTTTAATATTATTTTTTCTTTTCTTTCTCGCCATCTCTCGGGTTGTTAAATTGTGAAAGCAGTGACTTTCTTGTGCATTCGATTCCATTCTCTTCTAAATAGTCTAGTGATCAGCGTAAGCTGTTTTGTGGCTCTTTTCTTTGGTAAGGGCAGACGTAGGTCTAGACATGGGAAGGTTGGGTTTTTTACTTGTATATTGAACGTTTATTTAAGATCAATGATTCCTTTTGCCTGCAGACAAAATGTGTCAGTCTATTCCACGATAAACCGTTCCAAGTTTGTATTTTCTTTCCTTTTAGATGCCGGCTCTGTGTTCACCAGAATTGAATGTTATTCTTCCGGTTTGGCTTATCCAATGCAAGATTGTTCTTCCATCATTAAAATGCTTTTTCGTAACAGCAATGTTCAATTCAGCTTCGTTATCTCCGTGACTTTACGATTTCGTTTTTCTGGCTCTATGTAACATCATATCTTTTAAAGATTAGAATATTAATTTTTCCATGGCTTTTTCATGCGATATCCTAATTCCTTCATTATATGTAAATAAAAAGCATCGTCAATATTTTTGGTATGTTAACGACTTTTTCTCTTTCCAGACCCTGAATTGTGAATTCAGCTTGAAAATTTGATCAGCTTGTATTTCTTCATTGCCTATTTTTAGAATTCTTTTAAACAGATATCTGATATTTTTTACCAGTCAGCTTATTCATTCCTTAACACTTATCCTTCTTGAATTAATTTTTTTCTTCAAGTCAGACCTAATAGGCTACTTGGTTCCACAATTTTTTCTCATCTTTTTTTTTTAGCCAAATTTTCTCGCAAAGCTGTAAACCATAATAATTATTATGTTGTAATACTGGGTTTGTCGCGTATTTTTCTAAGGCACATTTTAGGAAGCAACCTTACATTTCAGAAGAAATAGTGTGGTCTCTATTCATATCCTTGAGCGATAATTATCTAGGCATGAGATTAAAACCAGTATTTACACAACATAAGGGTTGTTTACAGAAAAAGTGATTTATAACCATGTTCGAATATTTTCATCAAGTATTACGGGCTTGGTTTTCAGCCTCAGAATTTAAAAAAAACAACAAAATAAATAAATGTAGCTAACTTTTGCACACAAAAAAATAGAAAAAGATTTCTTTTTAAATGTCTCACTACGTTTCTGTTTACGCTTCACCCTATTCTCTGACTTTTTATGTGCCAACTCATCTTTTATATTTGATAATAAATTTTAACAACTCATAAAGTTATCATCTTATGTGTCTTTTAAGATCAATATTAAATAAGGAAGCTGGGAATATATGATTTATTAAGTGAAACTGTGTATTTTGAAAAAGGCAAAAGAGAGTCTTAAAGTGTGGTATGAGATGTTCAATTATATTTTTTTATTCATTTTTTTTTGATGATGTAATTAATATTCTGGTGAGGTTTGCAGCAACATTTCATTCAAGTCGTCTTGACATGGAAGTATTTTTAATGCAATGATCAATGCAAACCATAATTTTACATTTTTCAAGGCTATGTAAGGGCACTTATGCCATGGAAGTTGTGATAGAGCTATCTAATAAATGCTATTAGCTAGAAAAGTATTGCGGAATAAGATTTCAAAAGCATTTCCACTCTCTTTTCAGAAAAACAGGAAAAAAACCCAGGAGATTTACTTCTCTACAGCAAACCGTGTCCTTAAAAATATAACCATCAACTGCTAAGCTTTGAAATACAAGTAATTTTCGTTTTTGTAAAAAATTTGGTTTGATTGAGTTTGGGTTGTCAGCAAGTATGCAAAAACCGACAAAAAAAAGCTGAAAGCAGCTCTGAAACTTTTCTGAAATGGCAAAAGGAGACAAAAAAAACCTCTTACAACCTCATTGATCAAAGTCGAACAAAATTATGGGACTGGTAATGAAAATTATCAAGTTTCTTGTACAACAGTATAACCTTATGGGGAAAATTCCAAAATGTGTTAGGGGATAAGATGAGGGAAGCGCAGGAAGAAAAAGAGAGAGAAGTTCCGAGAGGTAGGAGAGACAAGAGGGGAAGGAACAAACAGATTACACGAGACAAAGAAAGACAGACTGAGAAAGAGAGAGAGAGAGAGAGAGAGAGAGAGAGAGAGAGAGAGAGAGGGGGGGGTGGGGGTGGAGTAGAAAAAGAGAGAGAAAGAGTAAGTCAGAGAAATGGGCAGGTAGGAGAAAGCGGACCTATAGACAGCCCGTCGCCAACACTGGGGCAGTGAGACATTGCTCTTAGTCGAGGTAAAATGCAATCTTCTAGACACAAATGATATATATATATATATATATATATATATATATATATATATATCATATATGCAAACACACATATTGGAGCAATTGGACAGAAAGGGGAAACCTTAAAAGATATTTAATGTTAGGATCTGATTTTCTCTGAAACCCTTTTCGTCCATTAGACTGAAATGAGAAACAGGAGATTTCCTCTTTAAGATGCTTGTAAAAACTTTTAAAAGAAGGTATTTCAGGTTTTAAAATGGGCATGAAGAAAAAATGGAGACCATGGAATGAGATAAGCCGTGATTGAATCACCGTGCTATAAATATTTGAATGATTTAGGATCATTTACCAACTGAGCTTTTTATTTATTTTTCTCTTCGAGAATCTCTCTTCGTCCATCAGCTGAACCTCTAGTTCTCAGGTCTCGGTGAGATTCCAAGAAGTTAAACCTTTGTGTGGGGATAACTGATTGATTTTATCGAAACCGTTTCCGTGTTAACTCTGCGCCCACACAAGACCTGTCTGAAAGGCTCTTTTCTAGATATCGTGTGCGAAGACGAGAACAGTAATAGAATCTTTGAGACGAACCCAAGCTGTGGTTATGTTTCATCCCATTGAAATGCAAAGTAAGATTATTATTTTTTTTTTTTGGCTTCTTTTCTCTTTAATGAAATAACGAAGAGTTTTCAAGAGAGAATTAGACAGTAGGAAAGATAGAGAAAAGATTTGGAAACCACAGAGTACTGTGATGAGAGCTGCTCATCTGACAACAATAATAAAAAAATAAACTTCTACTGAATTGTTGACTGCAGACTTAACACTATTGACATTTTACTGGCTTAATGTTATGTAAAAATTATAGTTCAGATAAAATCATTCGAGGCAAATAATTTTTTTACACGCCGTTGCAAAGATATAAGTGAAAGCAAAGTGAGTTTGCAATAATCAAATGACTTTGCTTCTTAGTAGAGTCAAAGAAGCAAAGCCTATCTGATTATTGTTTTGAGTTGAGTCCTAAATAATCCTTAGTGAGATAGGAAAATAGCCACACTATCTCTCTATCTCTCTCCTTCTTTCTCTCTTTCTCAGGAACGCCGGTGGTTGTGCGGTTTGAACGCCGACCATGATAGCTGCATTCTTCGCGGGTTAGATCTCCAATACACAGTCGCGGGGTAAGCTTGGGACCTGATCTGAAAAAAAGTAGGCCGAAGTAGATTTGATGTGGAAGGGCTTTAAGAAAGGGTTGACCATCAAAACAAAAATTTTCCCCGACACTGTCTTACAAGTCCCAATTCAAAATGACGTCTGACAGGGGGCAAAAAAGGTAACTTATTATACCAACATCAAGTTATCCCCCCCTTAATACTTTATCGAGTAGTCATTATTTGTTTTCATAACGTGCCAGTGGTATTCTTAAAACATTATCGTTTCATATTGTATGGAATTCTTTTATTCATGAATTTCACAAAGTAAAACTAGAGGTCAGATCCCCTCTGCGTGACCTTTGCATATTATAAAAGAAACAATCAAGTCTACAGTGTTATGTATACATTAGTGAGAGAGAGAAAACTAAGTTCATTTCATACGGAAACTTTCGCAAACACAAAACTTCATCTTTTATGTTCAATCTCGAAACGGCGGCAGCAGTCATATATTTGAAAACCCTGCTGGGAAAATGAACGCTCTTAATCGATAATATTCATAGCTAATATTCTTTCTTTGGTTTCTTTGAACAGAGAAGAGATGAAGGGGAGTTCTCGATAAACATAAAAAAAAACAACTATCGATTGACCCACGTCAATATATCGTCTTTGCTGGTTCGTCTAGAATCCTCCTAGTTCTTGTGATTCTAACTTGCCTGAAAGTTTTGCACCATAAAGCATAACATACGTCATTTCCTCCAGCAATCACTGTCTTTGATTTTACAATATTTTTCTTTCTTTTTTTTTTTTTTGCCGGACGGAAAAAAGCTGTGAACTTCATTTTTTTGCGCATAAGAAAAGCCTTTTTTGGACTTATTCCCAAGCTCAGACAGTGGAAACTCCACGAGGGTTGTTCTAACTGCACTTTCACCCCTTGAGCAAGCGATAGTAGTTATATAAACATCATAGAATTGCGTCAGTAAAAGGTATGATCTATAATGTTTATTAGTTATTGTGGTCGGGTAGGAAAATCCTGACACAACTGACCCATCGCCATACCTGCTCTTTTGACAGAAATATTTTGAAATACTTTCCAGATCCAACTATGATGAATAAAAATAGTTATGCGATAAATATGTTGCTTTTTTGTATACACCCAAAATATATAGATCGCCAATCAGTATTGACCAGGTCTGTGTTGGACATGTCTCCAAAGCACGACTAATAACAGAACCTCCACCGATTAATGACACAGAACTTGGCTGTTTAAGAGTTGTGAAATCTCGCTATGCCCCAGATTTCTTCGTATTTAATGTCATTATTTCTCTATCAAACTTAAGTGTGAATAGACGCGAGATGTGTTTGAGTTCACAAGTATGAACTGCCTCCATGTAAAGTTCAAAACAATTAGTTGAAGCCAAGGAAAGGATATGGACCTAATTATTTACCATTTCCAAATACTGCTGCCTGATTCTTTCACCAAAGCTACTATGCTCTTATGATGAATACCATTCTATACAGCAACATCAGGTTACAGGCTGGAGAGCAGAATTTACTCAGTATTGAATTTAAAGTCAATTCTAAGAGTCCATGACATCCTATAGAAGCTATAATTAGCATTTAGAAAAATTTAAAACTGTGCGAGAAAAGAGTTTAAAATACAAGGTTTATCTCAGGGAAATCACACCCTACTGAAAGAAAGTTTCCTATAGCAGCACAATTTAAAAAAGGAAAAAAAAAACATTTTTAAATATATTTCCTTATCGGCAAAGTCAATTTGAAATAAAAGAAAATACTTGAAATAATCATGCTGCAGAAATCAAATAGTTATTTCTTCAATTTTGTTCCATCTTGTATTTCAGTTTAGCACCAAGTTTTCACCGTCTAAAGATCCACTCAATTTAGACTTCTTGCTCCGATTCAAACACTGCATCATGTTCTCTTGATTTTAATGAGCTGTGGTATTTTTCTTTCTTTTTTCATGTGTAAAACTATTGAGCATCCAGTGGTTTGAATGTAATAGGGCAATTTTTCAAATTGTGTTATGTAAGCCATCAGTTTTCAATCTGATGCTGTGGCGCACGGAATTTTATTTTATTTTTACACTATTAAATCTAGCACTCTTTTAATAATTTTAATTGGTGCACTCCTATAAAACTTGTGCAACGCATGTGTAATCCTGACAAACTAAAAAATCTTGCAACATGGCAAATAACATTGCTAGATTCTCAGTTTGAGGATTCCAAATTTACATCATTGCATTTAAATGTTTCATAAGCAAGGCAACTAAATTTATTAGGTGTTCAACTGTAAAATGGAGCTTTATAAATAATTATAATAAACTGTTTACATTATTTCTGTTGTCATTCTGCTGAAACTGTCTTTTGCCAGATTTCTCCCAAATAATGAGATGTAATCCGATTTGAAAAAAAAAAAAAAAAAAACAATAAAGGACCTGGAGGACAGTTATGCCCCCTGAGAGATGAGTAAACTCCCTTCATTGAACGGTCGAATTTTTTGGTCCACGTCTGTAAAAAAAACCCAGCTCACTGCGCGTTGCCGCTGAGCCTTTAGACGAATAGTGCTGATTTAGTCCATAAAATTCCCTGCAGCATTCATGATTGTCCTGATTTAGATTCCGGTGCAATGCGCCATGGGTTTTATTTCTGTTTACAAGAGTGTTTTTTTTTTTTTCGAGTTTTTTATTTATTTACTTTATTTTTTTTTTTAGTTTCACACTGATTGCTTGAGCAGCCTGTGTATCGTCTTAACTCTAGTCCCAGAGCTGTAGCGCCTTTTGGTGAGACTGCTACACGCTAGCAAGCTTAACATGAAACATGCAGGGAGAAATTTTGAGCGTTTAAGTCTCTGTGGTTTGGTTGTTTTTTTACTAATGGTTTGTTCCATGTTTTGTTAGACCTTCCAGTAAGGAAAAAACGCTTTTCATGTTACATGGCTACATTCGTTTATTAGTTCTGAATACTTTTGAACATTTATTTTTTCCCCATTATACTTATGACAGCTATTACCACTTTTAAAATTTGTCCCTAGCCTAAAAAATGTAAAGAATGCCTCAGCAGCTCAGATCTAGCATCAATACATCTTTCTCGGATATAAAACTTTCAATATCTCCTTGCAATGGACGGGCTCCACCAATGAATGAGTCAATGAATCAATCATAAGTACACAATGTAGCAAAGGGCTAGAAATATACTTCTGTATGATTTCTAGATTAGTTTTTAATACAGATGGGAACCGTCCAACCTTTATTATGGTCCTGAATAAGTTAGCTTTGGTATCCATTTGTTTGAAATTTTCATTTGCATTCACATTTTTTCTTTCATGGTCCAACAAACAAGAGGAGGAGACGTGAAAAGAAAGAGTTGTGGAAGAGAAAACCTGTTTTCGTGATAGTGTTTTAGCGTAATCTTGTAAGACAATAGGCGCTGAGGATAGAAGTTAAAGAGATAAGTCAGGCCCGGCATGGGGCATGGCTATACAATTAGGCAGGCATGCAGTCGGAAGAGCTGGATCTCACCACAATGCTGTACGTGCTGAAATGGAACCTCTAGGGAACTTGGAACTGGCCGGACAAGAATCTCTGATGGCACGAACATGGAGGCGGGCTGGGAAACCATGACATGATAGAAGAGGCACAACTAGCCGCGGCATGGGGTCCATTTGATTTTCTTTCTATCCTTGTTCTAGAGTATCCAATGGACTTAAAGAGCTTAATAGAGTGTAGAGCAAAAAGGTTTACTTTTCCCCTTTCTAACACCTAGCACAGAGAAAACAAAGAGGCAAAAAAAAAAAAGCAACTAGGGACTGCGTAGGTTATTTCTTATCCAAAATATTGTCATGCGAAAAACAAAGTTTATTTATTAAGTGTATGTACATAGTGTGCGTGTATCGGGAGAGGAGGGGGAGGATCTCTCTCTAAGAGCTAAGTGATTTGTTCTTGTTTTCTTTCCGAATAAAATCTTTTCAGTCTGAAGCCAGACTTCCCCTAAATCCATCACGGCTGATCCACTACAGAAAGCCTGAGGACCCTCTGGGCAGCACGCGAGACTGTCCCTGAGGGTTGGACTCCACACCCATCTAACTACGCGTGCCTTTCAAATCTTAACTCTTATTCGGTTCCAATTTTTTTTCTACATGCATTGAGCAAAATGAACGTAAAGTCTGGAAAAGTGTTTTAATTAGACCTGAACTAGTTTACCTTTTTTCATCTTTGGTTGACTGTAAACCCATTGATTCTAAGATATTTGATGGAAAATCATGAGACTGTCCGAATTAACTACAAGTGTTGGTTTTGTTTGCTTAGGCAAAAGAACGGTGCTCAAAGTTTGATCATTTCCGAACAATGGATGAGCCTATATTAGATATTGTATAGTTCACATTTTCTCGAATTTAATAATTAGTATCTCATTGTGAAGGCCACTCACACCGAAGTCAAAAAGGATCATAACATATCTTGTGATGTGGACACGTGTGTAAAACAAAGTATGTTTAATAATTATCTCATATAATGTTCTCAGGAGATCCAAGAGACGAAGTAATATTTAATGAGTAAAATATGAGGTAAAACAATCGCTGCTTCCATGGCTCGGACATCTACAGATCATACAGTCTCACAAGAAACCTGCTGCTTAGTTCTAATTTAACTTCATTATAATTCTTCGCCCGAGTTTGCAACTGACTGGAGAACAGACTTCTTTCTATCTGATATCCAGTTATCATCTTGAAGGCTTCAGCCGGAGTAAATTACATTTAACTACACAAATTGATAACGCCATTCCACTTGAAAAGAAATAAACGCTCATAATGATGTTTTAAATAATCAAAATTTCTGTACACAGAAAAAATGCATAGTTGTCTCTTTTTGAGGACTTGTTTTGTTTCTTTTTTCTTTTTTGCATGCACTATGATATAATCAAAAAGTCTCTTTAGGTCCCAAATCCTGGTCTAAGCCTCTTTTCAGCAGTAAATGGGGAGCGTAGGAGAAAAGCCGATTGGAAGAGTTGTAATTGTTTCGATGAGATGGAAAATCTCCTCCCCTCTCCTATCTATATCTCGCGCACACACACGCACACACACACACACACTCTCTCTCTTTTTCTCTCCATTTCTTCCGCTACCTGTCTCTCGATTTGAACATAATTTTGTTCAATTTCAAGGGAAACCCTGGTGACCTTTGAAATGAACTTTGAGCATAATTGTTACATTTGATTTAAATTTATAATGCAATGTGTAAAAGAAAGCACATCCATGACGAGATATACTTGAAATTTACTTCGTGTTTTTTTTTGTTTTTTTTTTGTGTGTTGTTGTTGTTGCTTTGAATGCTTTAGAGAGAACTTCGTAGATTAACAATGAAGAAATGGTGTTGGGATATTAAAAGACGCAAGTATTAATTAACACTAGCTTAGATAACCCTAGATTCTTTTACCGTTTATTTTACTTTCGATGAGGAAAAAAAACCCGTTTATATTGTGTACTAGAATAGGAAGTCTCAACGGTTTCGTAACTCCCCTAAGTCTGTCTCACAGTCTTAAACAAGTATTAAAAAACATCAACCCCACACGCACCCGTGAGACTATATAATACCATCTGTGTTTCTCAGTTTACCTGTCGTTGCAATATTACCATTGATTGATTGGTTGACCCTAAACAGGTCATCAGAGGTCAACCCGGCTCAACTCACTCTAGAGCTGCTCAAACCTCTTGATATGACCCTGATATTCTTGTGACCCCAAGGTCGTGGGAGGATAGGGTGGTGAAAACCTTTTGATCAATTCGGTCTCTTCTATGAACCACTCTGTCATTCTCCTTTTTTTAAATTTTTTTTTAAAAACAACATGATTAATGAAATTGCTCTATGTTCAAGGTTATTATTAAATTTTACTGCTGCTTTTACGTAAAAAGTTTTTAAAATATTTTTTCAGTATCATAATATCTTGTGAAAAATATTGGTGACGATATGCAGCGAGAGCAAGTAACTTTTTTGGCAAGAATTAAAACCTAAAGGAAAATAAACTGAATGAAAAAAAAGATAACTTAAACAATTTGGAATTGCTAACCGTTTGAAAACCAGGTCTTTATGCTTTAAAATACAGAGGGTTTTTTTGCTCTTGTTTTTTGTTTTTTGTTTTCTTTTCCCTTCTGATTCTTGTTTTTATTCTTTTTTTCTTGATCGTGTTTTGTCCTCGTTGTTCTTGTTCTTATTCTTTATCTTCTTCTCCCCCTCCTCATATATACTCCTTCACCTTGTCTTCTAATCTTAATATTATCTATATCACCACCATAAAATTTCCTTCTCTTTTGTTATACCTCTTATCTGTCATCATCGAGTTGAATTCGCCGCTTACCCACTCAGTTTCCGGTTTTTTTTTTTGCGGAGTCTTCTATCAGTGGCTGGATCTGGAGTCTAGTTTCTGGGAAGTCTGGCGCACGAGAGACGCCCCACTCACCCGGAGATCTAGCCAGGTCTCGGTGTAGAGAGCTATTACCACGGGGGCAGCCGTCCCCGTACCGACTGACTACTCCACCCAAACAATCTCTTTTCTCCCTTGAAACCTCACATCTTACTCGCCGTGAGGGGGTTTGAGGAAAAGAACGTGCAAGCCAGTCTCTCCTCCCTTCACAACAAACCGCCCACTGATGTGTTTTTCCCCATGTGTTGGGTCGCCAGTAATTGCTAGTGTTATTTTTGTAAGGAAAGCCAACGGATGGACTAATGGACGGTCTCAATATGCCACGGTGACAGACCCATCTGTCCTGAACTCTCTACGAGGATTTTTTTGTGTATTGTGTGCATAAAAGCTTGAGCTGGCTTAGCCGGTCTGGCTAAATCACCTTGCTGATTGATTGCCAAGCCTATAACCTCTCCAGGGAATAATTTGCAACTGCTGCTTGTTTATATTAATCACTCTGAGTATTTACGGAAACAAAGTACGATTACGTGGAGTTTATTGTTTTATGGAGGCATGTGGTTTGGAGGGATTTCACCGCATGTTAAGATAGGTGAGTGAGAACAAAATATTTACATTTGCTTTTAATAAGGTGAAATAAGAAACACAGTTATTCTTATCGGGGATTCTATATGCTTTTAGAATCTTGCAATGGTCATATGAAAATGTGTATCTGTTAAGGTCATTTAAAATTGTTAATTAAGGTCAAAGTTCAAGATCTATTTCCTCATTACATTTGTATATGATTATCTATCACGACGTATAGGTGTAATTTGTATTGGCACAATTTTTTTGATTATTTCAGTATGCTTAGTTTTTAATCACACCAACAATATTTTTATATTTTAGTTCAGTTTATTTATCCTTCGATATTTTATATGTTTAGTAAAGCGGTATTATCTTTTGAGTCTTAAGAAAATACACCAACATTTACTACCGCACAAACGGTGACCACCAAGAAAGCTAGATATGGAAACAACTGTGGACATACAATTGAAGAAAGCGGCTAGAAGGACTCGCCTGAGTCCTCTTTACCATTCTATTGTGGTCTTTACTTTCTTACTTTTTTGTGTCTGTTCCTCTGCTTTATCTGTATCTATGCACACCCACATAGCATGTATTACACTCAACCGACCAAGCAAAGTTAAGCAAAAACACGCTTAACAAAGCTGATGAAATGAGATGGATTTTCTCACCTGAGGTACCTCACTATCCAATCAATACATTTTTTAAAATAACGTTCACCTGTTTTCATCGCATAAAGAAAGAATAGAACCTAGTTATCGATTCTACAGGGGAATATACAATAAGTCTTATGGATTTCGAAAACCTTTCGCTATTCTATAGGAAATAATATTTGTTGTGGAGTCCTACTTCATTTGTTCATCGGTGTACAAAAGAAAGCCTTTTAGGACAAAAAAAACGTGACACATTAGTGAGGTTCCTCTATACAGGCTTTGTTTATTGAAGTAGTCGTGGCAACGTACAAGTCGGTTAACATTGGTATCATCTCTCAATAATGGGGAAGTTATTTAACCTTTTTTGTGCAAAAATATTCTTTTTTACATCCCGAAAATCAAGTTTATTATGTATATGAACGCCTTGCGTCTAGAAAATATAGAGTAAGCTACTGATATCTTCAATAATATTCGAGTGAGAAATGGAATCCAGATAGCAGCCTATATAATTTCCTGTTTCATCTTTCCTTGAACAACTCACATATATTTTGTTCGTTACATTCGCTATTTAAACGACTCAAGACGGTGCTCTTTTAAATCATATAGGAAAGAAAAATACGTTAAAATGAATATAAAATTAAATTGGCCCATGCTATTACACAATTTTCTAATTTCATGTAAAAAAAATCAGTCTTTGAAAATAATCAGTTGCCCTTACAGTAACTATACGTAAGTGCACATAACGTAAAAAAAAGAAGATGTAGAAATGTTTCGCCCAGCAGATTCTCATCGGATTACAGCACTGCTTGGAAATTTATATCTTGCTGTTGATCCACCTGATGAGACTTTTTAAATCGATAGAGACATATACTTTCTGCGGACTTCAAAAGGTTTAAGAGGCTTGATGAAGTGGTTAAAAATACTTTTAATTCATTTATGAGCCCATTAAAGTTTACTTTTTTGAGAAGAGATTCTTAAGCATATTGTTGCACCCAAATATCGTGTGCCATGCGGTTATGGCGGTATAACCAACATTGCTAAATGACTTCTCTGTTTTGTTGTTTATGAGTTTAAGGATGCTACGCATAACGCTATGAACATTGATTACCCTGCGGTAGTATTCACTCAAAGAACATTTTTTTTTGTCATTACCAACTTTGCGATCGAGTGTTTATACTGGCCGACTGCCTCAATCAGTTTGCCATTAGCCATCTTATGTAATGATGGGAAAGCCAACGCTGGATCAACCAATTAGTATTGATATAATATGTTTGGAGCCACCATAAAAGGTTGAGAGACACTCGGCAACTATCAATCAGCGTTTTACACCAATACACTTAGTTTGAATCGCATAACAGGGAGAGGTCTTCCAGGTCAGGTCAGAGTTTAACACTTCAAAATATTTTCGAAACCATCTCGGACGACCGTCTCAGGGGTTAGTCGTGTTTCTTGAACACCAGTATTAATAATATTTTTCTTGTGGAGTCTTCTTCTGCACCTCTCACAACCGGTGCAAGTTAAATAGAACATTACTGTAGAAGGATAAGTATGTGTTTATTTGATAAGACGAAGAGAAGCCATGTATTTTTTTTTTGTCTAGAAAAAGTCGATTTTAGGTTGTTTAACCTTCGAAGTACCTGCAGTAGAAGTCGGTGCCATATTGCCATTGTAAATTATGAGTCTTCTAAATTTCAATTCGTTTACATTCCGACATAATTTTATGAGTTTTATTTTTATAGGTCTCCATAATAGCCTTCAAACCGTTACAAATAACGCATTTAAATGACTTGAGAATGATAATGTTATACACTTTTTTTCAAGTTGATAGGATATAAAGACCCATTATCATATCGGAATAATACCCAAGATTAATTTTAACAAGAGGTATTCTGAGAACCCAACGAAACATTCGCTCTGAATAGTTCATAGACAGCTGGTCAGATTCATGGCTGAGTCAACTGATAGCGATAAAAGTCTTAAACTGTTGTTTGGGCAATGAAGGAAGCGGAAATAGCACGATCAAACAAGAGAGCAGAACGTGGCTGTTTTTGTTGAGTTAAGAAAAAGTAAAGTTGCTGGAGAAATCATAGAATACCGCGCACAATTCTCAGATAAATGGCATTCGTCGTCAACCCTAAAATATGGACCACATGGCATCGGACGCCTTCAGTGTGGACATCTTCTGTTAATAATGGAGCTAGGCAAAAAATGAGGATCATCTAACCATACTTTTCTAGACCAGCTAGGCACATCCAAGATTAAAGAGGTAACACTACGTGTCACCAAAATAGAGTTTTTGAAAAATGAAAGGTAAAATGTGATTATTATTTTTGTGAAAGATAATGGTGAATGTGCAAATTACTTCCTGTAAACACAGTTTAACAGAGGTGGCAGAAATGAAACTGAACGTACGTGTACAATGTAGGCGGCGGCAGATCTTAAATCTTTTGGAATAGATCTACTTGTTATAGTGGAAAATTTAAGTAAAGAATCTAAAAAAGTCTCTTGAGAGATCTAGATTTTATTTTTAGGCTTAGAATTTCAAAAGGATTTCAGTTCTAGGTTTAGATTTTGTGTTTAAAATAAGAATTATTGAGACATCAAAGTTTTAGGTAAAGATAGGTAGGTGGAGGCAAATATCAGTAACAAGTAAGTAAAAGGACAGATTTCAAGACCATTTATAAGCCTATTTAGATGTTTTTGATTCCGAATAGAAGTTGATTATGCACGTTTACAATTTACAATAACATAATTATCTGCATACAAAAAAAAATAATATTGATAAAATTTGATTAGTTTAAAAAAGGTTTAAATTACCCAATGAGACCATTGAAATATGGAGAACTTTTTCCTTCTTATATTAGTTATGTCGTGTCTTTCGTTTGATTGGTTCATTTTGTCTTTAGAGGCATAAAATATTTAATATCTTTTAACGGTAACTTTTATACAATTTCATTGCATCGCTTTACCTTACAAAAGGATTTAATGTGTAGATAATTAAAGCTAAAAATCAATTAATTGAGCGTGGGAACGATAAATCTTACTTTTATCTCATTCGGAGCTTTCGGAGCTATGATCAAATAGTTTTTATTCATGTAAGCCTATAAGGTTTCAGGGAATATGCGCCATTTACTTGCAGCGCGCTTCCTATATTTCCCTGGTCTGCCTATCGATTTCACCGGTAATAATCCCAGCGATGGATGCACGTCCACGGCTCCTGGACGCTCCTCTTAGGGGAGTCTTACCTCTCGGGAAGTGTAATTCAATTGCCACAGCTGAAATTGGGCATTTTATCTTACCCAGAAATCGTAAAATCCTCTCTATGCATCCAGATAAAGGCAGCGAAATGGTTTAACGTTACTAACAGTAGCTTTGAATGTTATCTTGCTCTCTGGTTACGCATGCGCAGCGAATGAACGAAAAAGCTTCCAATACAGATGAATAATGCTATAAAACAGCTAAATAAGTTGTCTTTTGCATGATAAAAAGAGATCCTTTATAAAAGTAAGTTTTTTTCATATTCTTAATTATGTCGATGGTTTAGGTTTTAAATTTATGTTGCCTTTATGGAAGAAAAATTTAAAATATTCAGCAAAAAAAAAAAAATAAATAAATAAAATTATATAAGTCTCAAATTAATAATTATTGATGGTTTAAAGTTTCCTTTCATATCATTCCTAGCGTAGTAAATGACAATATACGCCTATCATACTCTTTCAACTATACCAAAATCTTTACTTTACGACCACAATGGCTGTAAAGATATTTCAACTGGACACTAATCCTGGCTTTAATCTCCATCACTCTAATCTAGATCTATACTGAAGAATACCCGAAGAAAATCCTATTAACAACAAAAAGGTGTGGCCTTAAAGCTTGCATTTACGTCTAAAATGGATCTATAAGACGTCCAATAGAGATCCTTAAGTTATTAGAAATGAAACGCGATCCGGATGAAGGGAAAATACTATAGTTTTGTTTTGATTTGCTCATTATTACATCGCTTTTTTACGTCCTCCTCTTCTCTCTCTCTCTTTCTCTCTCTCTCTCTCTCTCTCTCTCTCTCTCTCTCTCTCTCTCTCTCTCTCTCTCTCTCTCTCTCTCTCTCTCTCTCTCCCTACCTGCCTTTCAATCTATCTATGAGGCTATTTATCCATCCATCTCCTATTCTATCCTAAATAATACCTTTATCGATCTATTTTTTTGCCAAAATTCCATCGTGTGTGTCAGTCTCTTTGTATCGTTCAATAAATATATCGAGCCAGCAAGCCTAATTACGATATCAGTTTCACTGCGCCTTTCTTTGTTTGAAAATGTGACAAGTTTTGTACTCATAGGCTATTGTGAAATTTAAGAGTCATTACTTTTTTCCACTGAAATTGATCTACTTCGTTGAATATATAGCCCTATATTTCTTCAATCGATCAGTTCATCAGTTATAAAGGAAAGATATGTACTTCAGATTTGTGTCATCCATCAAATTTACAAAAAAATTTTTGTGCCTCCAGTTTGTCGTGGTCGAGGATAAATTATACATCTTACGAGACAATCTTCTTAAAAGAAAACGCTGACAATCATTTTTTAAAAGAATAATTTAGATATATTTTTGAGGTGTTGCAAGTTTGAAATGAGAGTTTTGTCTTTTTATTATTTCAAATCCAACTCCAGAACGAAATGATTACCCCAGATTAAAAAAAAATTCGTCCGTTAGTACTTCAGGAAAAAAAGAAGAAAAAAAAAAACGGGGAAAATGAAGAAATGGAACAATAAAAAAATGAAGACTGAAAAGAAGAGAGATGAAATGAAATAAAAAAAAAAAAAGACATCGTGGCAACAATACGAATGGTCTAAATTGATTCCATGTCCATTATAATTTTTGTTATCGAATAGTTTTAAAACGTTGCACTGAGCTATTTTTTTATTATAACAAATATCCCATTATCAGTTTGTTTCCGTTCTTTATAGCAGCAAACGTAACATCTCCTTCCCCTAAACATGTCTTTTTTAGCGATCGATCGCAGCCTGACCAGACGTTACCTGTGATGTCGGTAATGCTCCGTTGATCGATTGTCTGATCACTATGACCCTACGTGCAGGTCAATCATTCAGCCGTTTCCTCAGATCTTTTGTTCAGAAATTGATCGCACAGAGACGACAACACATGATGGATGGAAAGCAAGGACGCGCTTAAAAAGCTCCACAAGCGTTTCTTATCAGTTGATTTTTTCTTCTATTTCATTGCCATTTGGGATCATGCAAAAAGGAAACTATGTATTTTTTTTGATTATTTAAAAAGGAAATTTACAATACGCTAAGAGACACACATTAATTTTCTAAGACATCAGCGTATTACTGAGTACTGAATATTTCAGCATCAAATTTTTCATTTGTCCTGTTTATATGTCCACCATATATACGACCAAGAAAAAAGGCTATGATCTTAATGTGAATGATTGACTTCTGTCATTTAAATAATTTTACTGACTACACTCAAAGCGTAATTTCTTGAACTTTCCTTTTTGCTTTCCAGTGAAATCTCCAAGAGAGCTTCTAAAATTAAAACCTTTCATAAATTTGATTCTTAACTTTTAATGTGGAATTTTATGTGTGTGAGAGGAGCATGCAATAATGTCCTCATCAGGAGCTTTCGCAAATTTAAAGGTCATCTTTTGTCCTGTAATAAGGTACATGGACAAGCATATAGCGTCAAGTTAAACAATTTTACAATTTTATTTACAAATTTGGAATCGCCGTTCCATGCCACACGTTGTTATCTAGGCTTTAACTTGTTGCTAAAATCTAGAAAAAAATATTTGAAAATAAAACATTCAGAGAAATACTAAAATTTGAAACACATCGTTGATATATACTCAAAGCTAGGGACTTTTATGTCTTTTAACGAAAAAAGAGGGGGGGCAGATTTGATCTGTGTGACAGTATACTCTGTCATAACAATCAGACATCATCTCTTGAATTCTTCGATGAAATAACTATTAGGGATGCATGAAACTACTTTGTTGATTACACGACCTGTATTTTTTCACATGCATAAAGTTAATAGCAGGAAAGAACACTTTCTAACTTGATATAAATGTATGCAAAAAAAACAAACAAACTGCAAGAAATCAAGTAAGCAGCAGTACTACATGATAGAAGTAGAAAAATATTTGGAGGCTTTTAAGATGCATGTTGAATTCAATGTTATTAATACTATTGTTGATAATATTTATTGCGTTTTTTCTGTTGATGTTACAGCCATTTTCATACGCGTAGGAGACAGTCTATATTATGTTATGAACAAAATATAATAGTCCTTGGGCTTTCATGAATTTATGTTTTTCCTCTCTGTCCACACAATTTTGATGTCTAGACTATTGCGTTGACCGATCAAAATGAATGTATTGTAAGTACTACTTAGACCTTCCGTTATATATCTCACTCGCTTTATTTGCATAACTTCAAAGATCACAATGTTATTATTTTCCATCATATTAAGCTTATATCCTTTTTATGTGGTGAATGAAAATTCGATTTTGCGTCAATCTTTGAAATGTCTGCAACGTGTTTTTCTCCCTTGGAGTTTCACCTATTTTTTGTTGAACTGGTATTACCTAGAAGATTCGAAAGAAAGCGCTCCTGAACTAAAGATACCCAGATTAGCCTGGTTAAAATATAGGAAAGTTGCATATACAACAGATGCAAAATAAATCTCTTGGTTGTTTTCTTTTTTTTTTTTGTGTTATTGCATGGTAGGTTTTGAGACATTCATTTCTAGATATTTTTTTTTAACTTTATTCCTTGTGGCCTTGGTGCGGCAGTATCTATGGGCGTCCGCTCTGAAACCTCTAAGGTTCTTCGCATGTTCAAACCCCACATCCACTGCCACGGGTTAAATTCTACCCTATCTGACGAGGGCTAAAGTTTGATTTCCGAAAAAAATCATCTCGTCGTGGATGGCCATATCAAACAATAAAAAATGATTATTAAAGCTTTACACAGTTCGATCTTTTAGTCGCTCCTAATACTATTCACTCAGAGTCTCTCTCTCTCTCTCTCTCGCGCGCGCGCTCTCTCTCTGACCCTCTCCCTGTCTCTGTCTCTGTCTTTCTGTCTGTCTGTCTGTCTGTCTCTCTCTGTTTCTCTGTGTCCTTCTCTCTGTCTCTGTCTGTCTATCTGTCTGTCTGTCTGTCTGTCACTCTGTCTCTCTGTCTCTGTCTCTCTGTCTCTCTCTCTCTCTCTCTCTCTCTCTCTCTCTCTCTCTCTCTCTCTCTTTATCTCTCTTTATCTTTTTTTTTTTTCATCTTTCTCATATTTCTTCTTAAAAGAAAATTTTTTGGTCTTTTATTTCTCTCTTTCTTTCTGTGATAGCTTTGTGTGCCTCCCTCCATCCAATTCTCGCCCCTTCTGCCCCTCCATTTGATCGGTAGACTAACAATATCCTTTTTTTCTATTTTTGTGCATAAAGTGCCTTGCCCACAATACACTCTCCCCTCACTTTTTCCACCTCTCTTTTCACTAGTTTTTATTACTCTTTTTAAAATTGTTCTTTTTCTAACAACTTTACTATTGGTTTTTTTTTAGTCGATCTGTATCTTTTGGTAGTCTTTTTTTTTCTTCTTTTTCACATCACATGTTTAGCCATTAAGGCTTAATTTATGTTTTAGAGCAATTTACATAAAAATGTGTTTAAAAAAATAAAAATAATAATAATGATAAGCTTTTCCTGAAAGTATTCCACAAAGACAGCATTAAAAACAGTGAGGCAGCTATTTTTTGCGTAAGTGGCATTGATGTACTGGAATTACAAGCGCTTTGTTGTATATAGAAATCAAAAAGGTTAACTGAACTTCAAAATGTTTGCATTTATTGTAATCTCAAACCTTTTTCAAAATGGCTTCAGATTTTTTTTTACGCTTGATTCAGATCTAAAATGTCTAGACTCAGTTTCTAGAATTCAATTTTTGAAAAGAATAATAAATTATGCCCAAGATTTGATCTGAATTTTTATAAAACTGTCCTGAAAACTTTTTGAGGATACTTTCAGACTTTAAAGCATGAAGAGCGAACACACTGACACACACACACACACAGACACGGCACAAACTTATTAATAAAGATATACGGCTTTATGAATATTTTGTCAAAATACTTTTTAGCGTGTTCACTGCTGCTTTAAACTCGTCCAATATTTTACGATCAACATGGGAAACATTAACCGAATCTGTTCTTGTGAAAAACTGCATTTTATTGAAACAGCTCTGAAATGAAACCGCATGATTTATCCTTTATGTTCCTGTACACATATCATATAGTGAGTTGAAAGGGTGAGTGGCGCGTGTGAGGAAAATGCTCCTGTATATATTATGATCCTGGTAGATTAAAACCATGCTCGTTCCACCGGCAAAGAGAATAAAATCGCAACTAGCTCGAAACTTCTTTGCATCTCAAAGCATTTTCTCCGTGGCAAGGCTCCAAACCAGTGTAATATATTCAGCGAACTGCCTAATTTTCATCTATTCGTGGCGATAAAACCAATTTACACATCTGTCATCCCCTCCTTTAGCCCTCTTCCCCCCCCCCCCTAAATCTATGCTTTGATTCCTTCTTTGTTTTAAAAGCACCTAGATCTATAAAAAAGGAAAAAGTCTGAATCATGAAAATGTTTTATCTCTTGTCATTGTTGGCAGCTCTGGTTAATATGTTTTGATTTATTTCTTGATTATTTTTTTTTTGCATTTTATTTTAATAATATTAATAATTTAGCTGATTTAATTATTTCCAACTTTTTTCCAGAGTTTAAATTACAGCTATTAACATTGAAACCATAAACTATGTGCTTCTTTTGACGTATAAACTATGGAAAAATGCAAAAATAATCATTGCAAAAGTTGTCATGGAATCATTGATTTAAAAAAAAAAGAAATTTAAAAATGTATGCAGAAATAGATCACGCGTGCTCGACCATTGAGGAGTTGGAGTTTCATAAAATCAATTCTTTCTAGTATTGGGCTTTTTTCTTTCAATTTGAATTATTGTCAAGTTTGTTATGAGTGATCTTGTCGCTTTTCCGTGAGGGCATCAGCTTGATCAATCGGTAGAGCGCCGAGTTGACGATAGGAAAGTATGCCGATCGAATCCTTGTCTGGGATACCTAACGATGGGAGCGGATGCCACAATTTGCTAGTACGTTTAAAAGCCGGAAGCTTAATCAACCCTTGCATCAGGGTTACCAGTGTATTGATTTAGATCATTCAGTTCCTGAAGCTGAGTTATCGCTTTTACCACTGTGTAGAAATAGCGAGTAAAGCGCCAGTGAAGGGGATGTATCTCCGTTTAAAAATAATAAGAATAATAAGATGAAAGTTTGTGGGTATTAAGCCTCCTATGAAATCACCTGGAACCAGCCTGAACCCAAACTTGACAGGAGCCTCATAGCTCTTGTGAACGAAAGGTCACAACGGCATTGCTCTTAGCTATTGTCTCTTGGTCAGAAAATAAGTAGTTGGGACCTCCTTCAACATCAACAAACTGCGACTCTATGACACTAACAGCCTTGGAACAGCGCAGGTCCAGAAACAGCGGCGAGATCTTCCACTTACAACATCCGCAAGAACTTTCTTGCCGGCTCGAACCCTACCCCGCAGTTAGGTGACTTTAAAGCATCATCTCTTCTGTTCTCTCCGGACAGGAGCTTATGTTTGCCATCCAAAAAAGAATTGAGTTCCTGTGTTTTGGCGAGCTACTTCAAACAACAGACAAATTGCAATGACCAATGGGATAGAATGGTGTTGACATAAAGATGCCAACCGTCTGTCGGTCCCATATGATCCAAGTGATGTTAAGAAATGAAAAAAAAAAGGTCCAGCGGGTTTTTTTTCCCGAATTTGCGACAGAAGCGTCATATCGTTTGATATTGTTTTTCCAGATATTCAAACACCTTTTATAAAGGACTTAATTTCTATAAAGCTATGCAATAATATAAGCAGCCTAGTCAAACAATCACTGTCTATGAATTGTAGGGTTTATAGTGAAACAAATACTCCAATGAAGCGATCTGGGTATTTTGTTTTTGTTTCTTTCTTTTTTTTTCATACTCTGGATGACAAGATAAACCACGCAACCAATTAGCTTCTATTTATCTCATACTCATACCCTGAAATCAGATTAATATGAACATCAATCAACCGAGGTAGCTTTTTTTTCTTTATCTGATACTTTGAAGCCACCATGAATAAAAACACTAATGGGTTTGTGTAAAAGATAACCACAGATCAATTCATCGTTATTTGATTGTAAGATATGAAAAGAATACATTTGCTTACTTTTGGACAACAATTATGCGTCGCTCTATATCCATTTATTCCTCTAATTATCCATCCTACAGATCGATTTATCTACCTGTGGCTCATGTTCTTCGCCTCCCTCTCAGCCTCTTTTCTTTGTTTCACCTTTTCGCTTGCTCCCTCTCCTTCTTTTCTCTGCCTATCTATTCATCTATGTATCTCGCTGATCGTTAACTACGAGGGGAGTATGGGGATTCAAGAAGTCTTTGGTGTAGATATGAAGCAACAGATATA
This sequence comes from Elysia crispata, assembly GCA_033675545.1. Classification (NCBI taxonomy): domain Eukaryota; kingdom Metazoa; phylum Mollusca; class Gastropoda; family Plakobranchidae; genus Elysia; species Elysia crispata. The sequence continues at coordinate 550,567 of JAWDGP010001468.1, forward strand.
GAGCTTTGTTATTTGATACATTCACTTTTTAATTCTCTAGCTCTACATAGTCACCATGATGAGATGTCCATTTCTAGCACCTCACTTTGAACTTCCAATGTCCTTGAGAGTAAACTTACCCAGAATGGACCTCGCACCAGTCTCCAGCTGCTTCAATAACGCTCTTCATATCATGGAAACGGCGTTCTTTGAGATATATTTTGAGATAAGGGAACAGAAAAAAGTCGGGGGGGCTAAGTCAAGTGAATCAGAGGGGTGTGGCAGGATCTGCACTGTTCTAGTGTCTGAACTGCTTGTTGTGTCCTGTACGTAGAAAACATTGTCATGCAGTTGGAGGACCCCTTTATTCAGTTTTTTTCACACCCTTTTTTCACCTATTCGGACCGTAGTTTTATTATTGAACCCAGGTAGTAGTCTTCTCTGATGGTTTGTTAATTTTCCAGGTAGTCATATTTACCTTCTCATCTCAGACACACGACAACATGACCTTTCCAATTGATGGCATCATCTTGGCTTCTTTGGTGAAGGAGAAAAAGGGTTTTTCAATTGCAAAGGAGACATTTTTTAGCACAGTAACCATGTTTTTAAAGTAATATGTGTCATTGGGCTCCATTTGAAGAAAAGTTTTGTAGGACTCAACCCTCTGTTCTTTTGCTCATTAGTCAAAAGGTGAGGTACCCACGACCCACTATCATGTTAAGATGGTCTTGGAGAATCAGTTCAAATGACCCACAACTCTGATTCCAGTTTAATTTGAGAGCTGTTTGAGAGTTATGCGTCGATCTTGTAGATCCAGTTTCTTCACCATGGTAACATTATCCTTAGCTACCTCAAAAGGTGGCCGCCCTTTATAATCTTTCTCCATTATTGACTTTAATACAGATTTGAATTTTCTTACCCAGTTTACTGTATGTCTCAGTATCATATCGAGGACATTTTTCACCATAAACTTAGACTATTTCGTGAATGGAATATTAGAAGTGTAATAAGTAGACAACAAAGTTGAATCTATTCAACGGGCTCTCTGGCGCATTTTAAGCATAGAAGAAAAAAACTATTTTTATTCGTTTTAATTACACGTACTAAGTGCCTAATTACCGTTCGATTTTCTTGAAAATTTTCGTTCCAAATAAATGATATGGAGGCTGACAAAATTTTCAATACTCACCCAGTATTCCTTTCTACACAGACCAAAAACTTCTTGATTATCCCCCCCCCCCCCCCCAACCCCAACCCCCGCTGCCCTCGTATCTACGCCTTCTTCCATTCTCCTCTTTGACTCTTTGTTTTTCCCTATCATCTCATCTCTTTTCCTGTCGATATCCCCCTCCTCCTCCTCCTCCTTCTCTCTTTCTCTCCTTTTCTTTCTCCACAACACAGCTGACTCTATATCTCTGTTGATATCAATTTGAGACCAGCAGATTCACTTAAACTTAGATGACGTAAGACAGAACTTCACCAAGCCCAGATCTGCCACCGACTTTCGTCCTACAGATTCCCTAAGGGATTGATTGGATCCTTATTTCTTACCGACGGTTCGTTTAGCATGGCTCTACCTCGCTAATTGAACTGAAAAAACGAGAGAACAATCACTTAGAATGATCAATAAGCTGTTCGTGTTCCTTACACTGATTTAAGTTTTCTTGAAGTGCTTTGGCCGTATATTAAGAGCGGAGGTTAAGAATAATTATTATTATAGCAGTTTCTTTCTTCTCTTTACCCAAACATTTTTTTCAATAACTTACAATCAAATTTTTTTTTATTTAAAAATATAAGAAGGCATTTTATACAAGGTCAGAATACCTTGACTTTTGTTTCATGTTTAGTCATACCACTCCCAAACTGATTGTAGATGCTACAACGACAAAATAATGTAATTATTCGGAGAAACCTAATTTAAAATCTAAATGATCAAAAAGTATCAACAAAATCTTGCACTTTGAACCCATAGTAAAGTTGTTTCGACCCTATATTACTTTTGAACTGATATTGTTATGATAAGTTAGTTGTACATATTTCTCTTAAAACTCACCATAAATTAATTTGTGAACCACTGGTCACCTGTTATGCCGGTCCATTTTATACAAACTTATGAGTTAATGAGAAAAGTAGTTTAAATACGTTGAGTGCCAAGACGGGGTGAGCGCCTCCGACTGACTAGTATTTCTCAATAACTTTAGATCCAAAATTTTCCCATTTCCTGTTGCAGTGACATATATCTCCTACCCTGCATGAAGAAGTGGTATGTTTCCTACGTGTTGACATCTTACTTTCAGAGATTGAACGAAAGAGCGGTAAAACACCGTTTTGTAGACGTAAAAGGCGTTGTTTGCCTATTCAACGTGTAAGGAAAATATCTGTTGTGATAAGACGTCTTTGACCACCCTAATATATAGAAGAGTCCGTCGCATAGCGAAGACTGCCTGTAGGTTGCAGGGAGCTGTCTTGACCTGGTCACGTGCTACAGCAAGCGGACTGTATCAGCTGAATCAGTTTCTATCGAACAAACAAGACTCTGGGTTGAGTGTTGTATGTCTGTCTTTTTTTTTTACTTAAAATAAATCGAATTTGCACTTGTTTATCTCCCTTTGTCTGGAGGATACAACGCAGCACATGTTTCCAGGATAAAATCTTCAGTGTTTTGTTTGTATTGCACAATCACCATCTGTTTATTTTGCTGAAGAGTTTTATCAATAACTGTTTTCTTCTGTTCCTACAAACAACGCTTGTGAAGCGCCTGTGATAATATCAGCAGGCTTAGCGTCTTGTATCAGAGAACATCTTCTTCTAGTATTTTTGTATGAATGTACCTGGCGATGTTTCCATCTTCCCGCGATAAAATTTTTCTTTCCGTAGGTTACCGCCTAATCTCCTCCCTTTGTTAAAAAAATGAGTTAAAAATTTTTGAAAGAATGATTTCTCTATCATTATCACCTTTCTTCGCTAATCGCAGGTGTCTTTTGCTAGAATCAGATTCGCTTGTTGTTCTCAAAAATCTTCTCACCCTTTTCAAGCACAGAGATACAATTGAATGCTGATCGTTTTCAGTTCAAAACAAGGGCAATAATTTTTCATTCTGTATTTTAAAGAGTCATCCTAAGCAAGCAAGATATGAATGGGAAATAATCATTTTATTCAGCGTTATGGTGAAGATGAAATAGAGCAATCTGCTGAAAATGTTTTAGCCTTAGATGTAACTCTAGTTTAAAACTAGATGTTTCATGAAAGTACTCTATGATAATACTGTTTGTCAAAAGACATGATGGTACATAGTTTGTTGTTCGGTAGATTTCGTATATTTTTCCGTATCAAGAAAATAAGTATAGAGTGACGAAGAACTTCGTCAACAAATTTTTGTGTTGACCTTCGTCCTCTTTATGTTGAATATGAACTTAACAATACCTTTCTTGCCTAACTCTCCACATTATTTAATTCTTCATCGCATTTCTCAGCTGAACATCGTATTGACTTTATCATTTTTTTAATCCCTATTATGTCCTCCTAGCATAAATTTCTTTAGTTTCTTACTAGACAAAATTACATATTAAAATGTTTACAAGTTATGAAGATCATTCGTCGGCAGAGTCGCTATTCTGTTCATAATTCTGCGTTTTTGTCACATAGTGTCATTTTTTCTGCGTTCCTTTTAACCATTGTCATCGTGTCGCCATATTATGGTTTTCATTGTGTTTGTAGTCACTATTTTTTGGGGACATTTCTTGACTTTCTTAGTTTCTCTTTCACTTTTATTCTTTAATTATATCTTTTTCTATTTTATTCCTCATTTTCTTTATCTCCTTTTCACTTCTCTTGTATCCTTTTTGTTTTTAAATGTAAAAGTTACATGAAAGAATAATTCTTTCTGTCGACTTGATCATCCGCGCTTCTGTTTGTGAAGCCACCTATGAAATAAGTCAACAATTTTATAATTTTTTTGGTTGCTGTTGTTTTTGTGTTTTTGCGTGTGTGTGTGTAAGCGGGAGGGGATATGGGTTTTTGTTTTTAGTTATACTTGAAAGTTTCCAGAGGCCAAAGCATAACCGAGCGACTGTACAATCGCAGGCCTGTGATGTGGCTTTGCTCACAGTGACTGAGCATCTCTCTCCACCAGTCGTGTGGCCACTGCCTCACCGTCCGCTAATGGTGTTCCGGCTGTCGCCAACACACGGTGATGGAGAGTCTCTGGGTGTGGAGCTCGGACTCGCCGGAGGGATACAAACACAGCTTCCTGTGGGATGCCCCAGTGCTGACTGCTGTAATGATATCCGCTAAGCTGGCTCGACGGCAAGTCCGGAACACAAACCATGATTGAGGGCTCAACAGCAACCAGAAGGCCATCACAATACATAAATTTGGCTGTATCGGCTTGTAAATGATTCTCTCGCTCTCTCTCTCTCTCTCTCTCTCTCTCTCTCTCTCTCTCTCTCTCTCTCTCTCTCTCTCTCTCTCTCTCTCTCTCTCTCTGTCTGTCTGTCTGTGTGTGTGTGTCTCTCTCTCTCTGTGTCTCTGTGTGTGTGTCTCTCTCTGTCTCAGCGTGCCGCGCTTTTTTCTCAGGCTTAAACTGTTTGATTAGATGTAGGGATCAACAAAACAAACTAGGAATATAGTACTGATGCTTATTCTTAAATCAAAACAAACTTTCCACGCGTCTAATTAGATTCAGACCTCCGCCAAAGCTGGATAAGATTTGGCAACTCCACGGTTTATTACTTGACGAATTTTGCTTGAGTTGCTGCAGGGGCTGGATCAAATAAGCAAACCAACGATCCTTTAGCTGCAAGTTTAATGAAAGTCAGCTCTTATTAGCATAGCGAGTATTTGAGTAATTGGTCGATTTCCGAAACATAATTACAATAACCGCAAACTGTTTCCAGGTTCAGTCTTTATTATTATTTAGCACGTTCACAGTGTTTTGTTTTGAACAACACATTGTGTATAGTCTCACCGAATCGACCAATGTTTAGGTATTTTATCATTGCCTTAAGATTAGCTAAAAACTAGGCTTTTTTTTTCAACGGCTCGATTCTTTGAGCCAATATAATATATTAAAGTCAAACGTTGGAGTTACTTTTAAATCTAATGCTTTCATTGTATCTAGGGTAACGTTTAGTCTACACATAAACTTATTACAAATATTTGTAATGTAAAGGACAAGATAAAGTTGAAACATTAATGATCATAGCCAGTTTACCAGAAAAGTGCGAGACCCTTTTCAAGCATCCTCTCCCCTCCCTGACCTAGTGACGGGTTTCCGATTGTCGGCGACGTCAGGATGATGTAAAGTCTGAGCGACCATGGCTTGGCCACACTGTCAGTGCGGGTGTCTATGATTATGATGCTTCAAGTAAAATCCGCTAAATTTGACCGTGGACAGCGGAGCGGAAAATATTATTTTTTTGCTTAGTAGATTGCTAGATATATTCAATTAACCGTTTTTCTTTAAGAACTTCTCATGCGACACGGATTGGTAATTGAAAATCTTTCTAAGCTATAAGACTCGTAATATGACTCGTAATCACTATCAAGCTTAATGGAGAAGAGTAAATCCGATGCGCACAAAAAAGCTCATTGAATTCTCCAATAAAATCAGGATCGCCTAACTTTATACAACCTTTAGTGTACCATTATATATCACTCATTAAAATGTATGTAAATTTCATGTATAAATACAAACAGTATGCTAATTTCAAAAAATCCTAATCTATTAACAGAACTCTTTAAAACACTTATCACCATTCAAATACAAGCAACATGGATTACTGAAAGACAGTGCAACTCTGACATTTTTTGCGGTTATTCAACAGCTTATAATTAGCGTCTAGAAGGTTCTGAAATAGATTGGCAAAATACAGAAAGAAGCGTTTTTAATCCAGATTTCCAAAATGATGCCCTGGAAGGTCGAACATAATAGAACTTAACCCTGCTGATTTGTCACAGCTTATTGTCGCATTATTTATATTGATCAACATAGGCCTAATTATCGTCAACAAATCTTTTGCTCCATAAGTTTCCTTTCCTTGCAGTCTATTTGCATTAGGAGATAAAAAGCCTAAGTCTAAGGGTGTGAAATAACGTAGTCAGTTTTATCTCCCATTATTTGTTGTTTTTGTCAATAGCAATCTCTTCGACTCAGACTAAGTGGTTGAATTTTTAGAGACTTCACCGCATGCAACAGGTGCACGTACGTGTATTATGTAATTTTTAAAAAATGAACAATTGTGACAAAATTAAAAAGCGTCAAAAATTCAGTTGAAATAAAAAGCTTCCGTGTATTCAGCTAAGTCTAGTTTACAAAAACAGACTCAGTCGTGAAAACATCATAATTATCACAATGTTTTTTCTTTTTTTTTTACCATTTTCGTCACCATTTTGAAAATATTTTTTCCCAAAAAAATTCCAAGTTCTCTTTCTGCCTAACAAATCCGCAATCAACCTCGTGAATGGATTCTAAAATTTTATATGCAAATCAAAGACGTTGTGGGTAAAAATTGGAAAAAGCAATTGCGTTATACTGTAAAACATGATTGTCCTAAATTATTCAGACAACATAGATACAGCGCTCAAAAAATTTCATATTCTAAGAATATTGCGACTGAAAATTGGAGAAAAGAGATTAGTTTATATTTTAGTAATAGGGAAGAATTATAAGATCTAAAAAAAAAGAAAAAGAAAACATATGCAATAGAATGGACCGGTATTCCTTTGTACAATGAGATTTATTAGCGCGGTTGGATAAGAATTGACATTTTTCTTCACGTCCTGATTGGTCTTAAGTTTACATTGACGTCATTGTTGTTGCGGGATTTTTCCCTTTTTAGGATAAAAAATAGAGTTAGGGGATGGGTTGGGGTGGTGTGGGGGGGGGGGGGGTGTTATTTTACTCTTTGACTGCCGTCCCGTTGTGTCTGACGTGAGCGGAGCACGGGCGTGAAACCTTGGATTGGTACAGAATTCTTTCCTGGCGGTTGCCCCTCCTGCACGAGACAGTCATTCAATCCTACAGTATGTCTGCTGATGCAAGACCCCCATGAGGAAGAGCTATTGAATTCTGGGATGGTAACGAATTCACAATGAGCTTGGCTAGACTGTTTACGTATTAATGGTTTCATATATCTTTTTTTTTTCTTTTTTTTTCAAACAGTTACATCCCGAAAACAAGCCAGATCCAGTTGGTAATTTGGCCATTCAAATTGTTTTGTAAAAGTGTTCTTATCAAATAAAGCAAGATTCAAAAATGGTAATTTCTTAAAGTTTGTTTACAAAGTAAAACTATAGTGGCAATTGAGTTGGGTTAGGTTTAATTTTACTTGACTTTGTATTATAACGATGGCAAATTTGACCAGTAAGAATAAAAACATGTAAGTTAGAATCAATATATTAAGATATCTAACAACCCTACAGACCAAATAAAATTAATTGATGTTTTGATAAATCCATGACTATTCAATCTTACCATAAAAAGTTAAAGTTTCAATACATTAAGAAACCTGGAAAGTAGTTTAGGAAAGCCATAACAACAATCATGAAAAAATTACTAACATGAGTGAAAATAATGTTGTATATTGCAACATGATTTGATAAGCCGTACGAAAATCTTTAAAGTTTTCTTAACAAGAATAAGGAATAAAAGGTCGAGGGCATTCCTACCATATAAAAAGAATGTTTTGTGAATAGTTCTCACGGATTGCACATTAAAGTTGAGTGGCCATTACTGTAGGCATTAAAAGTTTCTTTAAAATCAGTAATAGTTCGTATGTCAATCCCATCCTTCCGGCAGAAATACCCTTAAAGCCAAAAGAGAGAATGCTAGTAAAAAACACACTCCTAAAAATGTGTGCAAGCCGTATTTTTTTGCCGGCGGAGACCCAAGCTCAGGTTTATAGCACTGAAGATTAATCTATCAAACCATTGCAATAAAATTGATATACTAGGCAAACAATGAAGAAAAGAAAAAGTAAAAACTATTTTGGTGAATTAAGCAAAAGTTTATTTTCAATTAAAACTTGAGGCTAATCCTCATTGCAGAATGAAAATCATGAGATATTTATTCTCAATACTTGTTTCTAAATATTTCAAGAACTGTTTGGTGTCTTTGATTTGCTATATTTTTTTCTGATCTTAGTTTTTTTCCCCTTGCTGTAAGCCTTTTCAGAAACAAAAGACTTATTGATGTCGGAGAGACCTCTTTTCTTCCAGTCTTAGCCAGCAACCTTCACTATCGGCATAAAATGGTGTTTGGATCACGCAATCCACTCTCCTCAAGGAAAGAAGTTTTAGGAAACGCTTTATCTAATTTGTAAGCTCTCTCTCTCTCTCTCTCTCTCTCTCTCTCTCTCTCTCTCTCTCTCTCTCTCTCTCTCTCTCTCTCTCTCTCTCTCTCTCTCTCTCTCTCTCTCTCTCTCTCTCTCTCTCTCCATTTCAATCTTCTCAGCTCATCCTCTCAAACATTTTACTGACTGACTCTAAAAAAATGTGTAATATAATTATTACCTCTCTTTTATTTCCATATTAGTAAGAAATATAGAGAAAGAGATCAGATTACTGCAAAACAATCTCCGATGGCCGCACATGTGAATTCAAGGATTCCACGAATCTAGTCAGATTTCGCTCCCCTTGTGAGTGACCGGTACGTTTCTCTATCAAAGACCCAGAAAGCTGAACTCACACTTGTCCTTCTGACATCGGTTTCCGATTTCCCTCGTTTACCTCCCCTGCAGGCTAACTCTTTTTACCCCTCTGTTTTCCGCCATTATTTGGGATAGAAAATCGTTATTTCTATTTTCTTTCCGGTATCTCATTTCTATCTCCGATTCCCTACAAAAATTAGCTTCTTTTCTATCATTTCCTCTCTCTATCTTCTATCTATCTAGCTTTGTTTCTGTGGGCCTTTGTTAGGTCTGTTAGTCTATTTGTCTGTCTGCCTGTCTGTCACACACACACTCTCTCTCTCTCTCTCTCTCTCTCTCTCTCTCTCTCTCTCTCTCTCTCTCTCTCTCTTTTTCTCTCTTTGAGACTTCCATCCTTCACTTTTAACCTCTGTTTGGTTTTTTTCTTTAGTAAACTGAACCACAAAAAAGTGACGGAAATCAAATTTTTTTTCGAATCCAAAGCTCAATGATTTGACCTAGTTGTCTGTCGAAAAAAAATCACACACACAACATCACGGGTATTCCACTCAAATCCCTTTTACATGAAAAAAGGATTTAAATGAAAGAGATAAATAAAGAAGTAATAAGAGAAAAAAAGCACTCTCAATGATTGCCACGAGTTCCATAATTTCGAGAAATAATTCCCCGACACGTAGATAAGGCATCCAATAAAATTAATAATTTGGAAGATTTCATCTTTGCTAGCAATCCCAATTACCCATAACATTTTCATACCCTGAGCTGCCCGCCTCTATCACAAAAATTGCGACAGTAAAAGTTTTTCATGGAAGAACCCCGCGACGATTTTTTTGTTCGTATATTTTCTGTCTCCTTCAGATTGTGACAGGGCAATAAAATATCCCAAACGTTTGAAAATTCTATGAGGGGAGGTTCAATACGTTTGCTTTTTTTATCCAGGCGAAGAGGAAAATTAGATAGAAAATTAACATTCAACACATACACATTTATTTCTCCACATAATCGCCTTGCAGAGCAAAACAGTTGTGTCACCTCTCATTGATCTGCTAAAGTCTAAAAAATGTCCTGAAAGGGGACCGTGGCCAGTTTTCCGACGATACAATGACGTCATAGATCCTGCAGAATCGACATCTTTTAATGCATTTTTTTAAGATTTGGAGACTGGAAAAAGTCTGAGAAAAGGCAGGGCAGGTCAATCCGTTGAATGTTGGATTATTTTAAGGCCACATTCCCATGCCACTTTAAAAGGTTGAAAGGGTTTGTGTGCTCGGGGTTTGTTATGAAGCAGGAGCACACCTTTCCTTAACCTCCGATCACTTTTTTTAGCAAAGCTGAACTAAATTGTGTCAGCAAAGTTGAATTATGGTATCCTGTGACTGTTTTATCACATTCTAGATTGTCAATCATTGTAATACCACCAGAGTCACAACAACATGAATAAAAACTTTTCCACCCTTTGCTTTTTTTGGGTGGACAAGATCTAATGTTCTTTTATTTCATCACTGCAGACATAGATCTGCACAATATTACATGAATGTATATTTCAAGGAAATAATAGAAAAAGAGTATGACAAATTAAAAGTATGATTCTAAAACTACCAAACCAAATAAGGAAAAGGGATATGACAATGAAATTTACAAACCTACAAATATTTTTTTAATTGATAGAACTCTGCTGTTTACTAGAGTCAGATAGCGACAGATCAACCACCAATGAATATAATTGGCGAGAGAACAAGTCATACAGCTCAAAGGAGATCAGCAGCAAAAGGAGCAGTGAGATCGGATTCTCATAGGCCAGGGAGGGGGGCTTCGTGTGGATCTAGGTCCGTTACTATTCTCATATACTTCAGCAACTCCAAGTCGGGGCTCACTTGTCCGAATTAACAGGTGCCTGCCCTCACACAGGCCAAATACAGTGACAGCACGTCCGGCCGCCGAGCTAACAATAGCGTGGCCTGGAGGGTGAGGAACCGGACCACGACGTCCAACTCTGGAGGTCGCGGGAACTGCTGTGGTGAATCAGTTCATCTCGAAAAGAGCACGTCTTCCAGCACGGTGAAACTTTACAGAAGTGGCGCAGCCCTCTGACCTCACCAAATCAAGAGTATGAAGTCCATCAGATCTACTGATTTTGTAGCTGAAATACTAGCAATTTAGAAAGCTTAAAGGTATACTAAGAAGAAATCACACGAAAATTTACAAGTTAAAACCTATTTTTGCTAAAAGTGCTTATGAATAATTCACTTGTAAAGGTTAAAAAATGGGCAAATTTTTACAAGAAAAATGAATATAGACGCAGACAAATCATTTAAAATTAATGCTGACTCGAATAAAATTGTCAATTTTCGTTTGGTAGAATATCTAAAGGGTACATAAATAAGAATTTGGTAATTACATTACTTTTAAATTGTTTTTTTTTTCTCGTCATGGAACTTTTTGTTTCATTTGGTCTTACCTTACGCTTTTAGTAGAGGGTGATATTAAGGCACCTTTTATAGTGTCCACAGCGAGCAAATTTGTTCGACCGTTTCTCAAAATAGTCAATGAAAGAAGAAGAATATACGCTAGGTGACTACATCACTTACATTATCAATCATAATCGACTGCCTGCAGACATCTAAACAATAATTAAATGCCCAGTTATCGTATTACTGACTTCCCAAAAAAGTCTCCAATTTAACCATCAAAGACTTTAATATAAAGATTTAGTTCAAAGATTTTTGGAGAATTCTTCTCTTCAGAAGTGACAACTTTATTAGAGGAGAAAAAGTTGAGTACCAACATGCTTAATAATGCGCACCAGGGAACTCAGACCATCTGTTGCAGGATGACAGTGATAAAAGGCACTTCCACACAAAAAACTATTGGTCAATATTGTAAGTGTTTCCATGGACAGCATCGACCGTTTCTTTTCACGAATAGTAACTTAGAAACCTTATTGAAAAAAAGGCGATTTTTAAGTTTTTATAGTAGAAAGTCAGTTTTATTTCATGAACCTTTCGATATTTCAAGTACTTAAGGTTTCCTCATACGTCTTGGTTTTTACTATTCATATCAGGCGATGCCCTTATCAAGTAAGTAATTTTAGCCACTTAACTCTGTTTTTCTTTCATCCCGTTCCACAGTATCCGCAAACACTATAGCACTGAATGATCCCAGGTCATATAGGGTCATTTACTTTGTCGATCAGACACACTAGATTGGAATTATGAGTCTTGATTGTGTTGCTTTGAAGAGAAAAAAAAGGAAAAAAATGCAGTGCATAGGCAAACTAACTAGTTTGATGTAAAGTCAACAAAAATTATAGTTTTCCCCTTAAAGTCAGTTGAGTTTGGCATATTACTTGAATAAACCAACTTAAGCAGATCATGATTAATGCAGAAAACTTACAAAATTCTCAGTCTTTACAAAAGCTGAGCACAGAATTCGCTCATGAAAAAAACATCTCGTGCATGCCCGGAGTTCACAGCGGTTAAATGCAATAACAAGCTAAAAAGTAATGAGATGCTGTCAAACTGCAAACACACGCAGTTGAAACTCGCCATTTTGCTTTGAGAATAGCGAACATTTTAACGCTAGTTTTCAATAGCGTGTACTCCTTGCACTCCCCATAGTGTGCAGATTTCAAGGTACTCTGTGACATCCCAGTGTATGCAAGATGACTTTTGCTTCCATCTTTCCTGGTCTCATTTCGCAGTGCCATCCCCGTGAGGCTCACGATTCTCGCCTACGCCGCCGTCCACGGAGGGCTCACACAGCACCAAGATGTGTCATTGATGGCCACAGAACACCCGAGATGTCTTTTTTTTATCAGTGAAAAGGCCATGAAGAACTGGTTTTAAGAAAATATCTCAAAATTCTAGTACTGTAACCTTTACCTTGTGAAATATTTATAGTATTGAAATAAAATTTCGTAAGAAAATCTAGTGTATGGAGGAGTAAATATTAATCAAATAAGATTCCTTATGAGTAATCTGCAACTCTTCACATTGGTTGGTAGAAATTGAAGACGTTTTAGTTAATTTTTATAAATTGTGCACCAAAGCTACTTTTTCAATTGTCGATAATTAGCAATGCTAATGCATAAAGAATAATCAAGTGCATCCATATTATGTGTGTGATCCGTGGTGTGTTCTTGTATTAGAATGGTCGCTATGGGTTATTATCACAAAATGCCACGGAATTAATTGATCTTATGAGGCGGCAAACTGCTATAATGACCCATCTAGAAATGATGTTTAAGAGCTCCATTAAGAATACTGTTGCCAGGAACAGCACTGACACACTAAAGTTGACGGTAAAAGATGATACAACCGTTATTCTGTACCTGAGTTTCCATAACCTGAAATTTGTTATGGGAGGCAGAAATTGTGGTCTGTTAAAAGCGAAAAGAACTATCTTACGAATCATGATCTTATATACACGCACACAAAAAAAATGTGCAGTGCGCTTTGCACATAACGTGTTACATAAACATGGAAAGCCGGGCTAAATTTTACACTAATATGTTAATACGTTTTCATTTAGATAAGAGTTGTGAATGAGGTATATACATTGTATTTCGTTAAGTCTGAATCCAGGTCGCGTCTTGTTTCAGATGACAGAGGAGAAATAACAGATTTGGTCCATCAAGGCTTCATTTTGCAGGCTGGTCAGTCATTGACTGTTGAAGTGTTCTTAATCTAGTGTTGGTCAGTGGGTCTGATAATCGTCCTCAGTTTTAATTGTACATAACTTTTTTTTTCAATCAATGGCCTTAAGTTTTCATTTTTCTTTTAATATTTTATTCCTGTTTCTGAAGGGAATGAAAATAAATTACGAACGCGCAGAAACGGATATATCAGCCGCGTTGATCCATTGATGTATGCCTAGTATATCTTTATGATTTTCGTTTAATCTGTATCTCTTCTGATCATACTTGTTCTTTGTAACGTTTTATTGTGAAGCACTGAAGACTCGAATGAAGCACTCGCATGGGCTTTCATTTAAAAAGAAAAAAGAAGAAAGACTTAATTAAAACACCAATCCGCACTAAAACTGAGATGCTGTTAAGCTCCTTACTGTTACAAAAACCAAAGACGTCACGACCCAGATTTAGGGAAATCTCCCTTTACTTAACACGGTGAAAGCAGTAAGAAATCTTACAACCTATATTTATTTTCTTTAACATTGACTTCACGCCTATGCTGTTATTTCGTATCTTTGTATGTGTTTGTGTGTGTGTGTTTATGTGCAGGATATGTCTGGGTAGATAGGTGACCTCTGACTTTGTCTTTGTGCAGGATGTCAGAAAAGAGCAAAAGCGACAGATGTGATTTATCTATGCTTCTTCCTCGTCATCCTCTTTTATTTAATAAGCCTTTTGTCCAGACCTTCTTGCACCACCCTCTCACCACACCATCCCCTTCTTTTCTCCCTCCCTTTCCCTCCCCTAAGATTGAGCTGCACAGAGCTCCCAATTCAATATCTAGAACCAAGCATGCCGGGTCCTGGGACAGAGTACGTGTCATGATATCACGAGATTTCAACTTACTACCACAACATTTCTTAGAAAACTCATAAAATCAACAACATTTTGACATAAAAAGTTTTAACAAAAAGTGAGCAATTTTTTTCCCTCGAAAGAAGACGTCTCGTGTAAAGTTTTGAATCGCTAAGAGAATTCATTTTAATGCGATTCTTTTAGAAGTCGTGCATCGATTTCTTATGTAGAATCTGTCCAACACAATATCCCTCTATAATTGGATTTTTGTTTGTTTCTAGTTCATTTCTTTTATCTGTTATTGTTTCTCGGCGTGAGAGTTTTTACTCGGAACGTGTTTCGACTCATAACACAGGCAGTCCGTGGCTGGCCAGCGTGCAGGGCGGTCCCAGGAGTGCTGGATATTGGATTCCGGGCCGGTAACGAATTCAGGATAATCGAGTTACGAGGGTTACGTCCACAGTTCTTATTATTTCCTTTACGGAAACCCGCCGAAAGTCTCAGCGAGATTGAATGAGGAAAGAACAAGTATAAAGAGAAATAAACGTTTTCTTGCCCCTCTCTTTGATCTCAGATCAGCTCCTAGATAGGATAAAGGCTATGGATACAGATTGTTTTCTGATTTTACTGGTGCATTTTAAATCGATGCTAAAGGTCAGGGTAATAATTATAAGAGGAAGGGTCTCATAATTTGGGGGTAAGGATCCTCAGCTGAAAGTTAGATGACATTGCCTTGTTATAAAAATCTTTGATAATTAGGACAATTTATCCTCGGGTATTGTTTTGTACATTTTTCTCTGTCTGTTTGTCTCCATCTGTCTGACTGTTTGTCTATCTCTGTATTTCTATCTCTCTCTCTATCTATGTGTATGATGCATGTTAACGTAAAGAAAAGGCATTTTGACTTTCAAACATTCACAGGTTTTAATGCATAAAGACCTATGGTACACAAACTGGAAATATACATTTTGTGTTAACACAGGTAGATCTACACCAGACACCTATTTTCGAATTTATCTTCTCAGACTTTCAATTCAATGTTGTTAAGGTATAAATTTCATGGAAGAGCTACGTTTCGCCTTTTAGTGGTCTTTAGATTGTTTTTAACCTGTTAAGTAGTCTAGTCTCGTGCACATTGGACCAGACTAAACCGACAGACCTTGGTGCAACTCCGGCCGTAAGGAATCGATAGGAAAGATGGTAGGACTTAAAAGAGGGAGATTTCTAACACGGGCAAACACACAGATGAGAAAAAAGCCAGAAAAAAAGACGGAAGGAGCAGTTAAAGGGAAATGTTAAGAAATAAAGCATCGAAGGGAAGCGCGGGTGGGAGAGAGAAAAGGAGAGAAGATGGAGAGAAAGATTTGGGGAAGGACAATATGAGAGAAAGAGAGAAAACAAAACAGGCAGAGAGAGAGAGAGAGAGAGAGAGAGAGAGAGAGAGAGAGAGAGAGAGAGAGAGAGAGAGAGAGAGAGAGAGAGAGAGAGAGGAAAGGATGAGTGGGAAGGAATTAAAATTGATACGGTATTTGAAACTGATTGAACATCTCTGAGAATATAAATTTCGCCGAGGAAACTTGTGCGTCTCATACATTGATTATAAGTTTTGCAAGTAGGCCCAACAATATCTTTCTTCAAGCTCATATCTTTGTACAAAATGTAGCATCATCTTCATCGATAGATATAGCAGCTCTGAATCTTTTATACATGATTTTAGGATTATACAAGTCATAACACACTAATTCTTTCGAATAGAAGTCACAACCACAAATGCCCTCCTAAGGTTTCGACTTTGCTTGTCGTAACAGTTTTTGTTAAAAGCTTTCCTCGTTGCGACGTAATGATTCTTGTGGGTATAATCAATATGAAAGTCTTAATCCTGAGATTAGCCTGCGTAGTTAATGGTTTAGGTTTTTTTCTTTTTTTGTGTGTTGCAGATAGACTTGAATAAGTTAATTAAATGTACAATATTTAGGCTCTAAAAAAGACGACAATATTTATTTTGATGTAAAGTGAAAAACATATGTCATTGTCTTTAAATAAAGATTCACCGTTAATATCTAAATCTAGATGACTCTGAGCGCAAAAGCAAATGGAAAACAATATGGTATCATGCATGACTTTCTCCGGAGAGAGCATAATTCCTTTTCCTAAATTTCACAGAACGGTAAAGAGCTTACTGCGACAGAATGGGATCTCATTACGTTATGAGGATAAAGAGCTTAGAATCTTAGGGATGTTTTTGAAATTCAGAACGTACGACTTGTTTCTATACCTGTGTGCATTTTTAAAAAATAATGTAACTACATCTTCGTTTACTTCATGGTGTACATTTTAAAGATTCATTTTTCTACCGATTCTTCATGTAAAGCATTGTAGGTTGATGCAATTATATAATGTATATTAAATATCAATCATAAAGAATAGTTTTACGTTTAAAAAAGTTTTAACTCTGTTATTTACTGTTCTTCCGGTTGCTTTGGTCTATATTTTTAAATTAAAAAGAAAAGAATTATTGTTGCCGTATATTATTTTTATATTTTTATACTTTTTCAAACTATTGTTGACCATGAAAAAAAATTTCGATTCAAGGGTTCAGAATTATCCAAGAAACATACAGTTTGGGTCTGCAGCCCTGTATTTTTCTTTACAAAACTCTGAAAATGGACCACGGAGACATCAAACTATTCAGAATCACACACTCCCCTTTTTTCCTCAATAATCGTACAAAACGTAATCATTACAAATTTCTTTTTTCAGATTCACTACTGTATTTGATGGTCATGAATAAGTACTTCAGAGTCAAATGTTTTGGCTGCCTCAGAAACAATGCACAGTCATTTGTTTCGGTCCTATTGATTCGGCGTCGTAACCTTTCAGCTGGGTGCTTGAAGCGAAATACTCGATATAACTCTATGGTATATTCTTTAGGTTCTGTGAAAAAATTATATAAAATTATCGTCAATATTGCGCATCATGCACTCAGATAAATAAACATTCGTATTTTGGCCAGAAGTGCTGATGAGAATTTTTTTTTTGAATCGTAAATGCCAATTCGAATATTTTTCGATATTTTTCTAATTATTCTTATTTATCGCTTATAAAGTATATGAAAACCTTATTATAGCTGGAGATAAATTTGTTTAAAGGTTCAGCGACATGTGTTGTGATGCTGCAGCATTCATCAACATCGCTCACAATGGTACTGTGTATTCTCTTTAAAGGATAAATCCATCGCCTTCAAATCTTAACACAATTATATTTCAAAGTTTTTTCAGATGATTTTAACATTTTCACGAAATATTTATCCTCACTATTTTACTTATTTCCAAAATAAGATCATTATCTTTCAAAAGAGGCATTTATTTTTTCTGATGGAAGTATCAAACGGATCTTCTTTAAAATTT
This sequence comes from Elysia crispata, assembly GCA_033675545.1. Taxonomy (NCBI): domain Eukaryota; kingdom Metazoa; phylum Mollusca; class Gastropoda; family Plakobranchidae; genus Elysia; species Elysia crispata. The sequence continues at coordinate 568,086 of JAWDGP010001468.1, forward strand.
TATTTCAAGCATTATAGTTTTTGAAAGTAAATTAGTTAGGAAACATAAACTAATTTGACACGGCTTGTTTTCATAATACTGTCCAGATCAACACAGTTTAAAAGAAAGATTAATCATTATAAAAACAACAGTAAGAAGGGATGCGAAAGCTTAACGTGTTGTCTCCACGAACTAACTGAATACTTCTTACGATTATGGCACCTCAGAATGTGTGACAAACATCCCAAAAATGTGAGACAAGCTATCGTTCATACTAAAAATAGGTCGTAGCAACCAGCACAACTACCAATATCGTCATGTTAAAAGACTGTAAAAATAAGGAGACTGATAGGTATGAAAAGGCACAGAGAGAATGGAGGGTGAGGGAGAGAGATAGAGAGGGAGAGAAGAAGAGAGATAAAGGAGAAATAAATGCGGAGGGTGCAGAGGGACAAATGGGGGAACAAGGCGAGAGAAACTTTGAAGTTGTAGCAGTTAAAAACAAAGTACGTTTAAGAAGTCTTTTTATATGCAGTGAATTCTAATCAGTGGATCTGTAAAAGACATGAAAATTGAATTAAATTATCCATACGTAGGACATTTTTACAGAGGCAAAATCGTGTATATGTTTCGCTTTTTATAATTTCTTTTACTAATGTGAAAGCCATCTATTAGTCCCTGACAGATCACGCACAAAGCATTTTATTTTACTTACAGCAAATAATGCAATAGCAAAGAGGGCAAAAATGGTGTAAAAAGCGAAACGAATATCGCTTTTGACATTTAACACACAAGAATGTTAAACATTTTCCAGTATTCTATTCCCTCGTATCCTTCCCTCTCCCTTCATACCTAACAACACCTTTTCGGCTTTCCTTCTACGTGATTTGTGTCATCTTTTCCTCATTTCTTTACTTGTCTTTCTATCATGAAGTTTCATATGACTAATCGCCTTTTTTTCTCTTCTCCATTTCCGTCTTTTCATGTTTCATGGTGATTTAATTATTCACAGGTCTCAAACCATTTAAAACAGAATTTTTTTTCTAAAGAAACTATGAGCAGTATGATGTGTATTTTTGGTTTCTGTTGTGTGTGTATGTGTGGGTTGTTTAAACCGAATTTAATTTTACCTGCCTGTCTTTCTGCGTGTATAATTATGCCTTAATGTTTGTCCATATAACGATCAGTCTATGTCTATTAATGTTTCAGTGTCTCTCTCTCTCTCTCACATCTATCTTTTTCTCTCCCTCTTTATGTCATCGATTCTATTCTTTGTCTGTCTATTTGTCTGTATCTACTTTCTGGCTATATTTCTATCTGTCACACCTATCTTTATTTCTATTTCAATACCTTTATTCCCCAGCATATCTATGAACATCTTCACCTTTAATTCGCTCTCTCTCTATCTGCCTGTGTATGTATGGTTGTATGTATGTATGTATGTATGTATGTATGTATGTATGTATGTATGTATGTATGTATGTATGTATGTATGTATGTATGTATGTATGTATGTATGTATGTATGTATGTATGTATGTATGTATGTATGTATGTATGTATGTATGTATGTATGTATGTATGCATGTATGTATGAATCTATCTATCTGTCTATCTATCTAACTATTTCTCTATCTATTTCTTTATCTATCTATCCATTTATCTATCGATCTGTGTCTCTCCAATCTATAATTCAATATTCTCTCATTATTTTCGTTTTGCTTGAACATTTTGTGTATCTCTGTGCATTATTTCCCTTTGTATCTTTTATGTCTTCACTCTTGCTCTTTTTTCTACAATTGGATTTGCATTTGCAAGTGCCTGTGTTTTCTAGCACAGATCGATCATACGATGAGGCTATTTTTTTATGGTGAACTTAGTTTGCTTTATTACAGTCTTTCTATGGTGAATTCTACATGCAAATGTACAATTTATCAGTCTAGACTTTCAAGAATAAAATATTACGCTCAAATATGCAGCCAGATAGTAATAACTATCTTTTTATTTCTAAAAAAAGTTTTTTTTTCAATTCTGAAAATACAATATTTATGTAGTTTTTTTTTTCTAACAACTGGCACATAAATACATAAATTTAATCTCGCATGATCTTTTCCAATTTAAGAAAAAGAATGAATTAGATAAAAGATTGATTTAACAAAAAGCTTTATATAAATCCTACTTCTCAATCATTTTAGTAATCCATTAATATGTAGATATTTTATGCTGTATAACTTTATCGTCTACCAAAAGTAGTTGGCAGCTGGTTTTGTCATCCTAGAGTTGTTTGACAATCGGAAAAGTGGGTAAATATTGATCGTCATTTACGAATCTAATAAACAGAATAACATAATTTCTGTCTCAAACCACTGAATTTATCCTATAAGTCAGGAGAAGGAATATAAATTTGGTGATATTTTTATATTCGGCCTTCAAAGACTATATGCACATCCTAACCTCCCCTCCCCCTCTTCTCTCCCTCCTTCTCCTTCCTCAAACTTTACCGTCAACCCTTCCAATGACTAAAATGAAAGAAATATAAAAGAGCAAAAAAAGGAGAAGATGAACAATAACCTTGACGTTCATGATCTTTTTCAAGCTGTCGTATTTTCTAGACAATAGAGTTTTTTTTTCTGTTGTTTTTTTTTTATCTAAAGCAACACGGCTTACCTAAAAAGTTTAATGTCAAATCAGCTTATCCGAACATAATTATAGAGCATTGCCTTTTCGATTTATCCAATTTTGAATAACAGAATGATTGCAGCACAGCGAAACCTTGCATTCAATGTGTACCAGGTAATATCGATAGATTTGAATATCAAACTGATCCATTTAAGAAAGTCAAAGGTCTAGTGATCCACTTTCGGACGAGATGATAGAGCATCTCAAGAAAGGTCGTGGTTGGTATTGAACTTTGTATTATTCAACATCGATAGACCTCCGTGGCTTGAGACATAAATCGATATTAATATTACCGAACATTCTATTTGATAAAAATGAAATGGAGTGTTGAAGAATTAGGTCGAACTTTCTACTTTAATGTCAAAAAGATCAAAGATTTAAACCTCTGCCGCAGTTATTTTTTTAAGCCGTTTAGTCTTCATTCTGCACACGTATAATGTAAAGATTACATTTTTATATTGATTGAGAATGTCATTTAAATACTGTTTCCTTATTTTATTTCCTTTTATTAATACCACAGAGATCTCATATTTTATTTAACATTAAGTATTTTTCGATTAAAAAGTTTGTCAGAGAAAAAAATTAAATCAAAACAGAAGTGATAAAAAGATAACTCGATAGTAATATAGAAAGAAAAGATATGGAGAAATATGTCTTTATAGTAAATACTGCCAAATTGATAAGTAGATAAATAGTTCGATAAACAGATGATCAGAAGGATATTTCGCGAGATAGGTATGTACAGAATGTTAATTTGCAGTTTAAACCTGTAAAATTTTCTTGTGTGCATCAGAAGGCACGATTACCTGTACAACAGAAACTTTTTGTGCTTCTTTCAATGGCAGTAAGATCTGGTCTGTGTCTGGGTTTGTGAAAGTTTGTTGTTTTAAGTCGACTTTAATAAAGAAGTGTGTCTTAAGTCATTCACAAACTTTCCTTTGGTTTTTTTTAGTTACATAAATCAAAACAACAATTCTATTTTATCTCTGTTAATACAGGGGTCGACACTTTGACCGTACATTCACAATTTGAGAAACTTGCTCTCTTTGTAAGGTTTAAAGAAGCTTTGTGGAGGATAAGCTTTCGCATTCCAAAGGTTTCAGTCAGCCCTTAAATGCGAAGTTATTATTTCGTAGGATAGATCGATACACAGATAAATAGGTTGATAGATAAATAAATGAATAGATAGAAAGATAGATAGATCGATAGTGAAGTGGCTAAAAAGACATAAGTAGGTGAAAAGATAGTCCCAAATAGATAGACAGGTAAATGAAAAGATAGATATTTTAGATTGTGGACAGATTTATAGATAGATTAATAGCAAGATAGAAATAAAGAGTCTGGATGATATAAGGTTCAATCAATACACGGATGAGAAAGATAATCCACATCACAAACCAGTAAGTTGTAATAAGCCTAGACACTTTCTGCTGCCTCAAAGTACTAGAAATGCATCAGCTATTTAGGAAACGTCAGTTTTTAGAACGCGATTTTAGTGCAGTGAGTCATAAAACGGTTAAACCACAACAGAGTCCACCTAAAATCAAATCTGAAAAGAAAGTTCAATAAGAGCTGGGGTTAAAGAAGTCCGAGCTGTGCAGGTGGTTTGTTGTCTGTCATCATTGGCCCTCTTTTGGTCTTTTGATCCTGCTAAACCCTGGCTAAACAGCCTGTTTCTCTCTCTCTCTCTCTCTCTCTCTCTCTCTCTCTCTCTCTCTCTCTCTCTCTCTCTCTCTCTCTCTCTCTCTCTCTCTCTCTCTCTCTCTCTCTCTCTCTCTCTCTCTCTCTCTCTCTCTCTCTCTTTCCTTTCACATTCTCTCTCTCTCTTTCTCTCAATCACATAACCCCTCTCTCTATGAAATAAACATCGCAATTAAATTTTTTTTCTGAGCTACTTTGGCTGATTTTTTTTTCGAATAGTCGTATCGTGTGGAGCTACCTTATTGTTTGGATTTTGACCCTTCTTTGGATTTTGAATGTACTTTATATGAAGTAATATGGTAAATTTATATCCTTTATTAAATATATTTCTCGAGATGATATTTTTAAAATTTTCTTCAATAGAAATAAAATCTTTTTGTTTTCACAGCATTAGAGCATTCTGGAAATAAACAGAGATTGTACTAATACAATGATTTTCTTTTCAAACTTAACTGATGCAATCGAAAAGAACAATCTAAGAAGATATCTCGATTCACTATTTTTCAATGCTTGAGATGGAGGCAATCGACTTTTTCTTAAGTCCCATTATAAGCAATGCCTCAAAAAAAATTATATATATATATATATATATATATATATATATATATAGAGAGAGAGAGAGAGAGAGTTGTGTGTCATATAACACAATAAAAAGTGCCCGACAATTAAGGAGCATGGTATATTATAATTATATATATGTATATATATATATATATATATATATATATATATATAAACTAAAAAAAAAACTACCTCTGAAATAAGCACTTTAAAGCTCTCTAATCGGTAAACGGACATAAAAGCAATGTATCGAAAGTAAAACCAACGGGATTACAATAAATTTTTTTATAACAGATTGATAAATCTGGTGATATTCCGTTAGAATAAATGTACAGTAAATATTGATATATCAATGGCAATGATCGGTTTGAAAACAAAGTACGTAGTACGTAAATAGCACTTTTGTGAGGTAGTTTCAAAGGAAATCAAAATCACAGCCTGTACCTATGTTATAAGAATACTCATGCTGTGCCTCAGTGCTATTGCGACTAAGTTATGGCAACACAATAGATATAACAGCAAGTAGTAGTAGTAGTAGTAGTAGTAGTAGTAGTAGTAGTAGTAGTAGTAGTAGTAGTAGTAGTAGTAGTAGCAGCAGCAGCAGCAGTAGTAGTAGTAGTAGTAGTAGTAGTAGTAGTAGTAGTAGTAGTAGTAGTAGTAGTAGTAGTAGTAGTAGTAGTAGTAGTAGTAGTAGTAGTAGTAGTAGTAGTAGTAGTAGTAGTAGTAGTAATAATGATAATAATAATAATAATAATAATAATAATAATAATAATAATAATAATAATAATAATAATAATAATAATAATAATAATAATAATAATAATAATACTAATCAGCCAATGCTGTGAAAAGACAGCAGGCATCATATTCTTATAACATTGGCCGCATTAGTTAAACAGGCTTTTGTTGTTAGCATTGTAGTTGTTAGGGTGTGCCGCATTATAAACATGTAACTTTCATAACTTTTCCTCATTTTCTTTCATGTTTTTTGTCACTCAATACCCTGCACTGAATGCATCTTATGATATGTTAACTCGAATGTCTTTTTGGTTTTGACAGCTGGGTTTTATGTTCTGTTCCAGAACCTCAGAGGTTTGTCTACACATAATCATACTAGCAACTGAAAAAAATATCTTTAAAAAATATCTCATTAATCTCGCCGTTGAAGGTCCTGTGACCCCAAACTTCTTGCTTTGCATGTCGATCTCCAAATTCTTTTACACGGTGAAATCGTTGGCTTCCTTTTTTTTCCTTTTTATTTTAGATTTCTTTCTTCTACTACATCATATGGAATGAGCCCCGCCAAATCGTGCTGTGACGCCATTAAATCCACAGAATATTATTTACGCATAAGGTTCAAACTCAAACATAGGTGGTGGAAGGCTTCAATTGCAGAAAATGTTATGGTCTCAAACGTTCTGCAGATGAATCGTTGTTTTTGTCCACGTATCATAACGTCCGTCTGTAATGAAACTGTGAAGGGACAGACATAAAAACTTTCCTGGGACCAGGGAGAGCGAGTTTTGCATCAGATTCATAAACTGGTCAACCTTTATGTTTCGAAAGATTTTCATTTCTTTCACTATGTATCCAACAGGAAGTCACTTCTTTAAATGCAAAAAAAACCCCGTATTTTTTCCCTCTCATTTTTCCTTTCCTTTCTATTTCCTCATATTAACTTTGGTGTGTTTCAGAAGTTATTCAAGAGAAATAAAAGAGTTAGGTGAGGCTATGATGATTCATTTCTTGTCCGGGCATGAGTTGGTGTGTAAGTGGAATGCCTGGAAAATCTGTGAAAGAATATTATTATAAATTCAGTTTGTAAACGAATGGAGGTCGTGAGACTCGCGTTTTTAGTGCGAAGAAAACATGTACTCTGAGAAAACATATCTAATTTTCTTTTAAACGCAGACACATTTTCATTACTTTCTTTACGTTAACTTTTTTTTTATTACAAACCTAAGTCTTCGGCCATTTTAAAAGCATGTAGCTTTGCATTTTGTCAATCGTTAAAAAAAAAAAGAAAACGTTATGTTTTTGCTTTTTCCTTTACTTTAATTTTCTTTCAACTATCCTAGGTTTACATTTACTTTGGAAGAATGTAGCTTTCTAATTTGTCAGTTATTGTTAAACAAGAAAACAGAAAACAAATACAACAGGTATGGTAAATAAGAACGTACGTAAGATGCAGAAATTGTCGCACGATTGTTTTACACTTTCACTTCAGAAAAAAGAGGATTCTCTTTTAAACCATACCAGCTAGGAGATTATAAAACACCAGACTGCAGAAATAATTTTCGTAATTTACACCCCTCTCTGAGGGAAGAACGAGAGAGAGAGAGAGAGAGAGAGAGAGAGAGAGAGAGAGAGAGAGAGAGAGAGAGAGAGAGAGAGAGAGAGAGAGAGAGAGAGAGAGAGAAAGAGAGAGAAATTGAGTGAGATGCCAACACAGAAATTGTAAGACCAGTTAAAAACGTTTGTGTTCTTCAAACTTCTTGCAGGAGCGAAGCTTTAACTCAGGAGAAAATTCGTTCTTCAAATATCTAAGCCAATTCAAGACTTATTTATTCGAGACAGACAAGTGGTTCACGCAGAATCGGTGTACACTGCTCCATCTATAGATGTCTGCAGGAGCGCAGACACTACTCCGTCATGCTCTGAATGGGTCGCTTTTAAACTTGAAAGTGTCGAAGTTACAAAAGCAGAATTGTATGATCCATCTCATAGGACGAATGTTTCAGATCAGGTAATGGATTTGATTGGAAGTGAAGTTTCTAGGATGCACACTTGATGACGTAGTATGTTGTGAATCTCCTCAGACCATTATGCCGTTTCTCTTTTTTGGATTGACGATTTTCGTCTATCTTTCTCTTACAGGCAGTGGTGTTGTGTAATGCTAGATTAGACGTGTCATTTGTATCCAGATAAGGATAAATATTATTCCGTTATGTGCAAAATAATGAAAATTATAACCAACAAAAGAAATACGCCTTTAAAAATTTATATTTAGAGGTTTACTTATTAGACTGTGCTTTTGCAGGGTTAACTTTTTTCTATATGAAGAATAGATAGGAAGTTGTTTTTTTATTATTTTTTTTTTAAATATTGTAATTCCAAACTACATGTATGTATAGATCATTTTGAACACGTGTTACCATTGTAACCACAAAATATCATGAATTCCCGCGAGACAATGCACCGCTTCGCACTTTTTGTGAGAGTCTATAAAGCATTTAGAAGTATCATTACATAGACTGGAAAAGTGTGGAATAAACCCTTTCCCAGTATTGCATTTTAGCAAAGTTAGTTTCCCGTGTGTTAACGTTTCAATCTTTGGCCGATGTAAATGTTGAACTCAACTCAAGATGATTTTGTCTTGTGACAGGATGATAGCCGACTTGTTACGGGCTATTTTTATTCTCTGTTTCTTTTTTTAATAGGTACCGGTACAAAAACTAAAGTTCAATAGGATTAAGATTATTTGATCTAAGAAACGGGATTTATCAAGTGAAACTGTTTCATACGCTACCGACAGCATCAGTTTTTTTTTTTATTAACTTTTCCTTTGAACTTTATATTTCTCTATTATTTTCCAAGTGATGGATGCTACACACTTCGCCTAGTTTTTCAGAGAAAAGGGGTAAGTCAGACATTGACAAAATCTGTGGAATATTTTCCAACAATCCTCTTTGTTATGATAATAATTTATCTCAGAAGCGCAATAACAATAAATTGCAGTTTAGAGCTCTACTGCAAAAGCTGAAGTTTTCTATGTAGAATCTCATCCGTTGATCGTTTCATCACATGGTCTGTGTAGCTTCTCTTTGAGCTGGCTTTCTTAAGGTCTATGTCTCTCTGTCTGTCCCTGTCTCTGTCTCTTTTTCTTTTTCTCTCTCGTTGTCTCTATCCGTTGCTCTCTCTCTTTCCACCCCTCCCCTCCTTCCCTCTCTCTCTCTCTCTCTCTCTCTCTCTCTCTCTCTCTCTCTCTCTCTCTCTCTCTCTCTCTCTCTCTGTATCTGTTGTCTTTTGGTGAATAATGGAGAAGAGAACTTCTTGGTATTTTATCCCTCAGTCACTTGCAGATTCTGCAAACGTTCGTTTTTTTAACCTTATCAATCCCGCCGAGCTTCTTTATTCTGTACATCTATACAACATCGTCTATTTCATCAAGCTTATTATTTTCACGGGCACATTCTATCACCACTATCGTCATAACCTTTATAACCATAAACATCACCATTACCAAAATCTTCAGCATTATTATTATTAGAAGTAGTGATAGTAATAGTAGTAGTAGCAGCAGCAGCAGCAGCAGCAGTAGTAGTAGTAGTAGTAGTAGTAGTAGTAGTAGTAGTAGTAGTAGTAGTAGTAGTAGTAGTAGTAGTAGTAGTAGTAGTAGTAGTAGTAGTAGTAGTAATAGTAGTAGCAGCAGCAGTAGTAGTAGTAGTAGTAGTAGTAGTAGTAGTAGTAGTAGTAGTAGTAGTAGTAGTAGTAGTAGTAGTAGTAGTAGTAGTAGTAGTAGTAGTAATACTGTTATCACTATAATCATCACCACTATTTTTTTTTTTACTTTAAAATCTCTTTTTTTTTTAATTATAACCGCTTTAAAAATAATTGCTATCCCTTTTCTTTTCTTATACATGTATGTAACTTGCTACCTACCCCTCGGCATATTTTCCCACGTTGCCAGCTATGGTACTCGATTATTTTCTTTGTCGATGTTTTTCGATGTTCAGAGGATCATGCAGAATCTAGTAACTTGTTTCTAGTTTGAAATTCCTGACAAAATGGTTAGGATACCCGGTGACAAGGAACATGACATTGTCAGCCAATATACAAAGAACGGGGTCAACGGAAATAATGAAAGAGAGGTGATCATGTTACAACCTTGTTTTACAAATTTGACCTTATGTTGCATGCTATGCTTCAGATTGTTTCTTGGATGAACTTTACAGGCTTTTTCCTTATGGTGAGGCTGCGGCCTGGGAAAGCCGGAAATATTTATTGTTCATACACTTTTGCGTATGTGAGCATTGTGTGATTAATTTTAAGAATAAAACAAAAAATGAAAATTCAATTAATAATAATTATTAGATTTTGATAAAGATATGTTAAATGCATTTAAACATTTTCATAATAGGTCAATTGGCTTCGTGTTTTGAAGCATTACTCCCACGGAATATAATATTAATAGGCCACAGAAAGAGCAATGACTTCATGTGATAGAAATAGATTGTTAAAAATTGGAATGGAATCACAATAACATAAGAAAAAAATTTACATGGAAATTACAACTTTGTTAAACTCAATGATATAAAGGATTTAAGCTATTCATTTATTGTCTTAGGATGAGCAAGAGAGAAAGAGGGAGAGGGAGGGAGACGGGGGAAACTGAAAGATGCTGAGGAGGAAGAAGAGGTGGATATGTTGAAAGTGAGCGTGGTGTGAGAGAGAATAGAGAGAGTAAAGAGTATTTGAGAGAAAAAGTATGTGTGCGTGTGTTTGTGTGATATTGTGACATTGGGTTAGCATGTCTTGGTAGTAGTTATTGACGCCTAGGAATGCGCCATTTAAAAATTCAATCCTATTGTCAAGAAAAATCAATTGTGGTAGCTTTGGAGACCATAATATAATAGCAGACTTGTGCGAATACTTGCAGGTTTTGACTCACGAAAAGAGCCAGAAAGCAACGGAAAATCAAGAATTGAAACGAATGTGAGTTGTGAATTTTGCACACCGGTTATGAGTTAGGTCACAATAGAAACAACTGAGGTTTAAATCTTTGGCTGGAATAAGTAAGATCATCAGATAGCACACTGAATGAAGGAGCAGCTGTATTGTATGGGCTTGACGTAATACAGAAATTATAGTCAGTCATTCTTTATAGAAGAACTGGTTTCTGATATCGGTATAATATGATGATTTGGCAACGCAAGTTAGCAACAGAGCATATTCAATGCACTTTTTTTTTTGCATGCCGTTTGCTGCAAAATATCCTCAGACTTTTTGTCTTCAATAGGCAGGACAGTTTTCTAAAGATTTAGCGTGTATGATGGACTTGACCACAAGAAATTTTTCATGACCCTTTTTTTTTAAAATTTGATTTTAGAGAAAAGCAACCATGAAAAAAGGTTTCTTATAACTTAACCTAATTATTTCCATAATAGTCATATCAGAGGCTGGGGGGTGGGAGTAGGTCCTGGCGAAATGTAAACAATAATCTTCTTCATGAATGGTGCGCATCAACTTTTTCAGAACTTAGCAAAGCAATTGTTGGAACAGCTTATTATTTTATTCTTACATTGTTATTATCAACTGGCAGTCCCGAGACAGTCTGGGGACAGGTCTTGGCACAACACAACAAACGCTCCGGTCCGGTCCTGGAGATAATGCGTGCCCAAACACCTGTCTTATCAATCCTGAAAGCTGTTCTTGAGAACGCGAAACGCAGCTTGAATCGCTCCACAGCCTGGGAACTTGCCAAACATCGATGAGATTCTCAGAAACATGGAGCATAATCGAGGAATTAATTCATTCCGACTTAAATTCGATTCTTTTCTTCAAGTCATGTGAAATTTAGACTAGATCTTCTTAAACCATTACTTTATAGGTATGTTCAACTCCTTTTGTGATAAAGCGTAAATCTATTTAAATATTTAATTTTATAATCAAAAGATAAGTTTGATTTTTTGAACAAAAAAAAAAAAAGAAGCAATAAGTTTGCATCAGGGTATATTTTACTGAAAGGAACTTTAGGCCACAAAATACTGCTTCAACAAAAAGAGTTAAAGGTGAAAAAGCGTTTGACTTATTCTCATTGTATTACATCTTCTTAAAGCAATAACGGATTAGTAAAGTTTAAAATGTATACATTAGTATCTTTAATCAAAGATTTTCGGCGAGAAAGACACTTAATATTGATAGGTATGATGAATTTGTTCAGCTGTGCTAGAAACTTAGAATGATAAATTCTTCAGCATATCTCAACAGTGTTCCTATTTTCTTATTAAAAAAAAAATGCGTATGCTTTTTATAACATTTCTGTTCGTCACAATAACTGTCAAAAGGCCTAAATCAAGGGATTAAAATAGGTTCTGGTTCCTGGAAGCAGTTTGATATAAAAAGTGAATTTTTTTTTAAAGCTGTGAGGAAACATTGTCATGCAAAAAGAAAATAAAAAACGTAGGACAGGGAGAAGGAGAAGAAGAAGAGGAAGAAGAAGAAGAAGAAGAAGAAGAAGAAGAAGAAGAAGAAGAAGAAGAAGAAGAAGAAGAAGAAGAAGAAGAAGAAGAAGAAGAAGAAGAAGAAGAAGAAGAAGAAGAGCAAGAAGGAGAAGAAGAGGATGTGTTTAGATAACAAAAGTTACTTTTCTTGAGACCATCTTGCAAGAGATTGGAATCGAATCAAATTTACTGATTAACAATTGTAAAGAACCGAATCCTCCCAAATTGCCCGTCATTGCCAGCCAGACACAAACAATGGGAAGGCGTTAGTCACGACATGCTCTGCCATCCTGTCCAGCCTTGAAGCTCTGCATGCAGAGCTATTCTGGTCCCTTACGTTCGAACAATCCCATAGTTACGTCAAGAAAAACATGACATTCTATTTTTCTTGGCTCCCCCTGAACTTACAGGCACTATTAATTGCCAGAACTGAAGAAAATAAAGCTTGAACTTGTGTTTGGGACAACTAATTTTTAGTATTTAAGGTTTTTCTGTTTCGAAGCACGAAAAAAAAAATCCCGATTTAAAGAATCATTTCATTAACACTAATTTACGATTATTCAAGTCTAACTGCCATCCACAAAGAAGAACCGTCCATTTGTTTGATAAAACTTCTAACCTTGCAAATGATCTTCGGAAAAAAAGAGAAATACTGTTCGTATAAAAATCATTTCGAAGGGTTATAATGACATTTTTTTTTCTTTCGATTAAGCTCATCATGTCGATCCCATAGCTTACATAGCGTTGTGAAAACAAATCGTAGCCAGGCGTTTTACGAAACCATCACCAATCAAAGCCCAGGTCGCATCTGCGTTTGATGGTCTCTACAGATGTCAAGGTGGACTGTTCTCAAATGACCATCTGCGTACCTGTAAGATTGATATAGAAGAAGAAGTTGATGAAGAAAGAAAAACGATAGTGAGAGTAGTAGTAGTAGTAGTAGTAGTAGTAGTAGTAGTAGTAGTAGTAGTAGTAGTAGTAGTAGTAGTAGTAGTAGTAGTAGTAGTAGTAGTAGTAGTAATAGTAGTAGTAGTAGTAGTAATATTGATAGTAGTAGTAGTAGTAGTAGCAGCAGCAGCAGCAGCAGCACAGCAGCAGCAGCAGTAGCTTTTGTTGTTGTTGTGTTTTTGTTGTTGTTGATGCTGCTGCTTCTGCTGTCCTTCTTGTAGCAGTTGTGTTAGAAATAGCAGTAGCAATAAGAGAAACTATTTGTGTTACTTTGCTCTGATATGGTTTGTTAGAAATACAGGTCCCGGTTTCTACCTAAAGGACAGCAATAGGAAGGGACATTTAAAACTTTTTTTTTCCCGTTACAAAGCCTATCCACCAAATTAAACAATGTTCAAAAACATGAAACCCATTTGCTGTGGCAACGAATTTTCCCAGAATGAACCTCTGATACGACGCGGTGTCTTTTGGCTGCTTTTCGGGCAACTGTTTGCGAGTCACAACTCTCTCAGATCATAGACAGTTCTTATTATTTTCTAAGGCCTGGTGTCACCTGTGTGATCTGGGTAGATGCGCGCTTTTTCATTAACGTCTGGTTAAAAAGGAGCTTTTCTTTATCCTTCTTGAAAATAAACCATTCTCTGGATTTCCTGAAGAATGTGGCGTTTTGTAATACCGCCTCGAGTCCTTTGTGTTTCATAGCGAAGAGAGAGGAAGTTTACTTGTAGAGCAATTTATTGCAGGTGCAAACCAAGGGAAATAAAACTCTCCTTTTACTTTATCTGTTTTTATATACGCGTGTTTTCTTTAGTTTGACCATAATTGCTTAGGCTGCATGCTTAGAAAAACAATAAACCTTGTCGAACCAATTTAAAATAAGGAATCTCATAGATAGGAATATGTAAAGCAGTAGGCTTGATATTTGAAAAAAAGGCATAAAATAAGGTGAATAAAATAAAGATGACACCTGAAGTTAAAAGAGAGGCAGAGACAGAGCCAGAGAGAGAGAGAGAGAGAGAGAGAGAGAGAGAGAGAGAGAGAGAGAGAGAGAGAGAGAGAGAGAGAGAGAGAGAGCAAAGAGAAAAAAACCCAATCAAATCTGAATATCATCAGGAGACTTGAGGAAAAGGCATGGCAGGCGAGGAGAGATCCATACAGTGGAAAATAAAAACAATTCAGACATACAGACAGACGGATAGACAAGACAGAGATTACGAAGATTAAACTTAAAGACAGACAAAAAGGGCGCATGAGGGAAAAACACTGAGCTAGATAATGATTGAACCCTTTACCTTTACGCAATGCTTTGCCCTGTTTTGTCAAGACCATTTGGGGTAAATCGTCTCTCATCCATGTGTTCAGACAGACAGATAGACAAAGAAACAGTGTGACAAAGAGACAGAGAGAAAGACATGCAGAGACAGACAGAAGCAGAGAGACATACAGATTACAGAGACAGAGACTGAGACAGAGAAACAGAGAGAGAGAGAGAGAGAGAGAGAGAGAGAGAGAGAGAGAGAGAGAGAGAGAGAGAGAGAGAAAGTTTAATGCTGATCTGGCTTAAAATTTAAAGTTGACAGTAATTTAAGCTCAGCTGAGAGGGTGTAAGTGGAGATCTAGTTTGTCCGAGCCTGCCAATGGGTTGAGCTTTCTCAGCGTTTTCCCTCTCTCTCTCTCTCTCTCTCTCTCTCTCTCTCTCTCTCTCTCTCTCTCTCTCTCTCTCTCTCTCTCTCTCTCTCTCTCTTGCTTACCTGCGAATCCTGCGACTATTAATTTTTGTGTGCGTGTATGTAAATTGCTTTTTAAGCTGTGTTTCCTTTTTATATTTGAAAGCGGTCATAGTGACATATGTTGAAAATGATCCTCTATTGTTTTCATCCATTTGTGCTAGTACATTGTAAGTGGTTTAGAAACATTAGGTTTATGACTTTGCTTCACTTCTTCTTTTCAGTAGTATTCTAATTGTGTGGATTACCTGAGACTTCAGTGCCATATGGAGTAATACAGTGACAACCGCTGGTTTGCCAAAGCTTCTCTTGAGAGTTCTTGAAACATGTCAAGTCTTCAGCAAACGAATGTCCCACTTCAGACAAGTAAGTCATTAGAACTTTTGCTTTTTTTTTTTAAGATGGTTCAAATTGATTTTTTTTCAAAATTAACTTTTTTAATTCCATGGAACAACAGAAGTCACATTTTAATTAAACTTAGGGATGTCATCCTTTGTTACATTGCTTAAAACTAAAAACTTTAAATAGTTGTTGATTTAACGAAGACAAGTTTTTCTTTGGTTTTCACTAGAGATAGATAATAACAATGACTGTATTGGCTCATAAATGCTTCGCCTTTACTCTCTCTTTCTTCTCTGTCCCTCTTCTTCGCTGCCTCCTTCTTCCATTCTCTCTCTACCTCCTCGATCTATCAATTTATCTATCTTTGTCGTCTTTCATTGATCTATCTCTCTTTTATCCCCCCCTCTCTCTCTCTCTCTCTCTCTCTCTCTCTGTATCTGTCTATCTTTCTCTCCCACACTCCTCCATCTCTTACTCTCTCTCTGTCTCTCTGTCTTTCTTTCTTTTTTATCGATCTCTTAACCTAAGGTATTGTTCCGTCCCGTCATTAGAATTGTTTGGGAGACGCTTGCTCATTCCAAATTCAACTGACTGTATAACATCTTGGACAGCGTGGATTCGTGACCGTCCGCTTCATAATTTATTACTTCGAGTTTGTCTTAAACAGCCTCTTTCCGGTGTATAGAGCAAATTTCGTTGAGAGCCAATTATAGCAGTAATAGCCAGAAAAGTGCAGCGTATTTTTTAAACCCCTGCTTTTTAAAGAACATAAGGGCAAGGTGACCAATTACTAAGTTTGGCTTTTATAGAATTGCGATGAAAATTAACATAATGATTTTATCGAGCAATATTGCTTTACAGTTATTTAATGGGAAACATCAAAATAAAAGCAGGTGTTATTTACAGGACATTGTTTTATATCCTGTATTGTTTACCACATTTCAGCTGCTATAATTGCTTTAGATTCTATCGTGATAGGGAAGCTCAGGAATATTTATAACCTGTTGTCCTGTCTAAGGGTCTCCGTTCTCAGAGCCGTGGCATTCCGACCGATCGGGAAAAGATAGTGTTTTTTTTTTTAAAGCATTTAACAAAACAAGGAACAAAGCTTTTCATTACGGAATAATTTAGAATGAAGTCTTTAGTTTGAGGCGATTGTTGTAGTAATATACATCTCAAACCCGAACAAAAGGTAGCTAATAGTTATGGTTCATATTAACTGTTTCTAAAAATAGTTAATGAAATTGGTGGATAATTAAGATCTGAATATAGATTTGAGTTCTAACTTTAAAAATTAGAAGAAGCATTAAAAAGACATATTTAGATTGATTGGTTGAAATTAACCCGAAACAAAGAGAAAGCTGTTCTAGACTTTGAAATAGAGTTTTCATTATCTTTAAGGCCAGGATTCTCAAGCCCTTTCATAAAGGGCATGAAGTTAGTCGTGGATTTGGTCAAGAGTCACAGTGACGTCTTGTTATGAAGCCTGGGGCATGACAAGGAAGTCACATTTCTATCCTTAGAAATAATAAAAGATAGCCTAGACCTAGATTTTTTAAAAAAATTTAAGTTTACCAGGGTTATTAATAATATAGGACAGCCAATCTAATTTATTTATAAATTTGTGCACATGATGAAGTACATAGATGCGCATCTGGGTTATACGTTTTGGATCACATTGCGCATAGCTTCATTCCTGAGGTCTTCGTCAAGAACTCAGGTTAAAAATAGATACTGCAGATTGATGACGCATGCA
>JAWDGP010001468.1:590000-605000 GCA_033675545.1 Elysia crispata
TATTGTTA
The DNA here is from genome assembly GCA_033675545.1 of Elysia crispata. Taxonomy (NCBI): domain Eukaryota; kingdom Metazoa; phylum Mollusca; class Gastropoda; family Plakobranchidae; genus Elysia; species Elysia crispata. The sequence goes on from JAWDGP010001468.1 coordinate 590,009, forward strand.
TTTTTATTATTATTATTATTATTATTATTATTATTATTATTATTATTATTATTATTATTATTATTATTATTATTATTATTATTATTATTATTATTATTATTATTGTTATTATTATTATTCATTTTAAGTAAGTCGTGTGTATGTGCGTTATTATTATTATTATTTTTTTTTTTTTGGGGTGGGGGGGAAGGGCGTTCGGTTGGAAGTATACCGTAGCTTGAATGCAACAATTATGAGGGTTTCATAATTCTGAGACCTGCTGATAACCCCTGCGTCATTAACTCAAATATTGTGTCCATCCGTAAAACATTGTCTCCATCCAGTTTCCTTTTTAATTAAGTTTATCGTTTGTGGAGCATATTATTATGGAGCCTTCCTTTTCAAAACGCTAGAGTGCAGGTAGTTTATTTCTTTTTTAAATACTCTTTTTGGGTAGGCAAGTCTTATTCGGTTAGAAGGTTTTACTATGCTTGAACAAAGCCCTCTTTTTTATTGATTTACTTAGAATCTCAACATCTCCACCGAGCTTAGTTTTGTAGATTTGCTGTCGACTATGAGACTGATCGGCTACCTGGCTACCCTGCAGAAAGTTGTACAGTTTTCCAAGGTGCTTTCTGTGTGATTTAAATATTAAAAAACACTTGTCATGAATCGGGAGTCTGAACGTCCTGCCATCAAAGTTTTGTAGCTTATATTGAAGTTTTAAACCTTTAAAAACCGATCGAGGTTGAAGAAATGTTTATAGAGAAGATGAAAAGGAGTCAATGATAGTTATTGTATATTTTTATCCAATCAATTAAAATCCTGTGATATGTTTAGCAGATAAAACTGATTTAATTAAACTTGTTTTTCTTGAATGTAGATCACAGTCTTGATAAGGGAAGATTTGTTGAAAAAATGCAATACTTTGATTAAACTGATGATGTAGATTACAGTCTTGAAGAATTAAAAAAAAATGCAACGTATTTAGTCTGATGAAAAGCGGAATTTTCTGATAAATCAGCTTTTCTTATTAAAGATTAATAATAATACAGTTAACTTGTATGTCTTGCAGGAACAAGTTAAACATACGCAAAGGCGTAGAATGATTTAAAACATCAACAAACGTGGATATAGAAGAGAAACGATGGCTGGAGAAGTGTATCTGTATGACAATATGTTTGAGAGATATTAAGCAGAACTTCAGTGTATCTAACAGAAAATAGTATTGGTTTGTTTGCTGTAATAGCCCGTCCACTACACGGTGATCTCGGTCAGGGCCTGAGCTCACTTACCGAAATCCGCATAGCAAGTTCCTTCGTATATCAGGGCGAACGCTCTAACCCTACAGCCACCAGCGCTATCCAAAAAAAGAAAAAAGAAAAAAAGAGGGAGGATTCGACTATATAGATTTGTCAATAATATAGGACCTACACGTAACAAATAAGGGTAGTTAAGAGAGGGGGGAGGGGGGGGTTATATATATATATATATATATATATATATATATATATATATATATATTTACATATACACATAATACGGTACAAGCACACTTATTGAAAAACAAATGTTTGCACTAAGTAAAATGGGGTTTTTTTTATTCACGAAAGGAATTCAAGCATGGCTGTACAGCTAATCAAGATTATCGCAGCTATTATTGAAAACAAATAGAGCTGATGAACCGTAGAAATAGATTGCTGCTGTTGTAAAACTTGCAAGCCAACTTTCTTCCCACACTTTATTACAACATATAAACTATATCGAGTAAAAGAAGCATATATTTTCATGCAGATAATCATTTGTATAAGAGAAACACAAGGATAAAAGCTTTGTAAATAGCAAAAAGAGAAAACTTGCTTATAATGTATTTAAAGAGAGATTTAAATCATACAGCTGTAATATCTTTTTAAACAGTATTATATCAATATACAACAGATAGAAAATCCTATGGAAAAGACCATACTTTTAATTTTAAATATTGTAGGACTCATTAAAGATAAATCCAATGCAACGTCAGAAAAAAGTAGGAGAAAAAAAGCAAATTCAAACCTCTGCCGAAACCGAATTTGAAGACGGACAATCAAAAGTTTGCTTGACGATAACGTCTATGAATTCAATAGATCATTGTAGAATGATTTAAGTCAGAACACGAAGTATCGTCTTTACAGTGGCTCAGTAATCGTTTTAAGTGTGGTCTGGAAGACAAAGCTGAGCCAAGTATCTGGGGCTCTATATAGTTTCTATCTTTCTTTGATTTCTTAAACAGCCTGTACTTTTATTTCCAGTAAAGTTTTGAAGAAGACAAAAAGATACAATGTTTGGGTGTTCGATTATTGATGAAATTAATGTGAGTGGTTCGGGTTGTTAGTACTGGGAGATAATCGATGCAACTTTGCCAAAGTAAGGTGAGAGAGAGAGAGAGAGAGAGAGAGAGAGAGAGAGAGAGAGATGGAGAAGGAGAGATGGAGAAGGAGAGAGGGGTGGGGGGGGGGGGAGAGAGAGAGAAACGGGAGGAAGAAAAAATACAGAAAAGTTAAAAAGAGAGAATAGAGAAAAAGCAACAAGGATAGAAGGCAACTGTCAGCAGACAAGAAAGATATCAACTGATAGGCAGACAGACTAATAGACAGTGAGATGATTATACATAAAAACCATGACATTTTCTACAAAGACAATCATAATTCAAACGAAGATAAAATCACAGACTGAAATCAACTAAGGATAATAATACTGTTGATCTTTTGCTTTAAAAAATAGTATATTCCATCTAATAGGAAAATTTACAGGGGAACTCTCTCAGAGCCTTCATGTTTTTTGAAGTTATGACAAGGTAATGAGGGCTTCTGTGTTCAAAATAGAACTGGCTTTTCATCTTGGACACACAATAAACCTGAAAACGGAGCTCAGACAAGGAGAGAGCAAAGGGTCTTCAGGCATCAGTCTGATGTTTTAGTAATTATCTCCTTGCGATGCCTTTTACTTTTTTTTCTTTATTAATTGCTCGAATGTATCTATGTATGTATGCATTGGGGCTCTTTTCACGTCACGACATTGAGGGCTGTTCATGCATGTAACATAATAGAAGATAATGCACGCCTTCTTCTCAAGTTTATTCCAATCTTGAGTTTACCTGCTGTGTCCTGGCAGTTTGTACGAGCATGAGTGTATTTTTAGCACGCGCTTGGAAAGACTAAAAAAGTGATCACCTCGTCATATATTTTTAAAACACAACAATCTAGCAATTCCCACAATTAAACACAACTTTCTATAGCAGCAAGGATGAGAGAGAGAGAGAGAGAGAGAGAGAGAGAGAGAGAGAGAGAGAGAGAGAGAGAGAGAGAGAGGGTGACGGACAGACAGACGGACTGAAAGACAGAGATAGAAAGAGAGAGACACTTGTATCCTTGATTACATTTCTCTCTCTCTCTCTCTCTTTCTTTCTAGTATCATTCTTTCCTTTTTTTCCTCATTGGCCCCTTAGTCTCTGCTCATCTTCTGTCCTCTCAGTATATCTATTTAACAAAATAAACTGATTAACTTTTGTTTACCTTTTTCTTATCTTTTAAAAAAATTTTTCTCCTCAGGATTTTAAAAAATTTATAGATCATTTAATTTGATAATATAAACCAATTTTTGCTCGTAATCTAATCAATACATCTCCTTGAGCTGTAAAGATTTCAAATACTTATTGCAGAATTGTTTATCATTTTACCAATTGATTTTGACATTACTGAAATAAGCCGAGAAATGAATTGTCTCTCATAACTAGCAAAAAAGATTAGATTACCTGTTCAAAACAAGCTTCTTGTGCCGGAGAACCAATAATAGACGAAGAGATTTTAGCGTACATTTGGCTTTCTTTTCCAATAGGAATTTACAACTTCATTTCATCTAATTTACCTCTCCACCCACACAATCCTCCAACCCCCCCCCTCTCTCTCTCTCTCTCTCTCTCTCTCTCTCTCTCTCTCTCTCTCTCTCTCTCTTTCTCTCTCTCCCTGTCCCCTCCCCCCATTCTATATTACTCTTCTTTTCTCTTTAATTTGATCTATGCTCTTCTTTCTGCATATTCATCTATTTTCCATTGATTTCATTCTTTGAGAGTTTATATCTTTCCCTTTCATTTCATTGTATTTATTATAAGCTAACAATGCGGTTTATTTCACTTGTGTGTTGTTTTCTTCGTCTCAGTTTTTTTACAATACAGAGGGCAAAATTTCTTTCAGAAAAGATAAAAAAAATTTTCTCCTCGCTTCATTAAAATGCACTTTTAACATCATTTGCAACGTCTTCTAATTTTTCCAGCGAAATTGATAGCCAACGCTTCTATGCTGTTTTAAAACAGCAAAGTTGGAAATTTATCATACAAGATAACGTTTCGTTCGGAAAGTTCGCAAACCTTCGAAGATTTTTATCCTCTTGATTTCATCTCATTGGAAAGAATATATGAGCGCTGCTTCTTCTGCTGTTGTTTGTTGTTCTTTTAATTTTTTTTTTTGATCAGGGTAAGACAAAATGGTTTAGGACGGTGAACCCAACGCCAAATGCAAACTCCCTGCCAATAAACGATACCACAGATTAAGCTGCATCTGCGGCCAATGTCTTCAGATTCAATGGCACATAAAGCAAATCATTTAGCCGTTTTTAAAGGCCAAATTTGATTTCAGCACACTCGAAAACTGTTGGAAAAGGACATTTTTTCGATTTTTTGAGTATTTTGAAAAAAATGTAAATTTCTAATCAACGTTGTAGAAAATTGGGAGACGTTATGATAAACCTAGTATATAGAACTATAGCAATAGAGATGTTGCTCGAAAGCTGAGGGTGAAAGAAGCTGAGGAAATTAAACTTGAAGGTGAGCAAAATAATTAGAGTTTAATAGCTGTTCTATTTTCGCTGTTGTTCTTTACTTACGGTGATAACATAGTGTTTAGTGACATGTAAAGCAAACTCTTGCTTGCTCATTGTGAAGGCGACAAATCGTCCGGCGCAGTATACATTTGATTTTGTATCCTTCAACCTTCTTCAACGTGCAGGCAACAGCCGGACGGGCTCAGTATATCTACGGCCTAAAGGCATCACCCTTTCATCTCTACCCAGCAGCACATTTCACAGTTGATAAGTTATAACATTACTCAATCATATTTGAACATCAACAAGAAGAAAATGAACTGACAACTGGATAGAAAAAAAATGTTGGATTTCAGTTTGCCATTGGTTTTCATTCTCCTGAGGAAAAGTTCTGGTGATACTGTAAGAAGTCTTTCGATACACAAGCCCTGATCCAACTATTGTGATTTTCCCTTTTGTGAAGACATTTTTTCTTAAGTTCTCTATACACTCCTCACTCCGCAGAAGAGCTCACTCTCTAGCCCTAAAGTGTCAGCACACAGAGTTGAATCTGGACACGATATTACTAATCTTGCTCGGTTTTGATGACGTCCATAAGACTTGTATTTGTCCTGGCTATACCACATGAAAAAAAACATTGTTTTTAATATAAATGACGATGTTGATTTGCGATATTATCAGTTATTCCCGACCCCTTCTTTTCCTCTCTCTCACTCTCTCTCTCTCTCTCTCTCTCTCTCTCTCTCTCTCTCTCTCTCTCTCTCTCTCTCTCTCTCTCTCTCGGTCTCTGTCGGTCTCTCCCTTCTCTCCCCCCATCTGTTTTCTTGTCTGTCATTAAGCCTAATTTCTCTTGATCTCTCTCAATTTCTGTCTGTCTGTCTGTCTCTCTCTATCTATCTGTCTGTCTGTCTGTCAACATAGCTATCTATCAAACTCTCTCTCATCATATAGACATATTTGGTAACTTTTAAAAAAAAATCTGTTAATAATAATATCAATGAAGGCACAAGGATCTTTAAGCTCCACTCCACCAGATTTTGAAATCAAAATATGAACCATATTATGATTTTCTTCCTAAACCGGGAAATCTTGTCATTATTCAGAGATCAGTTCCTATTCTGCGGTATGAAATATCTCTGCCCTAAGGTGAAAAAATGAAACCTTAAAATTATCAGATCGCTTTCCTATAAGCAAAATCGTTGTGCTGATGCCTTAGGAGTGATCACGAAGCCACCTGTTACTCAGGGAAAAAATACCAACAAAACAACTTACAGTTCAGGAACCATAAGCTGCGTCTCCTTATTGCCATAATGGAAGCCTTATAAATGTCATCCTTGAACTATTCTGACGTGAGACACCGTTAGCACAAGAAATCAGCAGTACCGAGTCTACCAACCTACATCCTGTTCTAGATCTAGATCTAACCTCTCTCTCTCTCTCTCTCTCTCTCTCTCTCTCTCTCTCTCTCTCTCTCTCTCTCTCTCTCTCTCTCTCTCTCTCTCTCTTTCTCTCTCTCTCTCTTTCTCTCTCTCACACACACACACACACGAACACACGCACTTCACTTTTTCTCTCTCTCTCTCTCACACACACACTCACTCACTCATTTTCTCTCTCTCTCTCTCTCTCTCTCTCTCTCTCTCTCTCTCTCTCTCTCTCTCTCTCTCTCTCTCTCTGTGTGTATATGTCTGTGAATATCGCGGGGTAATGACCCCAGATAAGAGCAGAAAGTCTGGATTTCATCGAGAGAGTTCATTCCTTTTTTTAATATCTTTTGTTGAAGTTTGAGACAAGATAAGGAGAGTAAATATGTCTTTTTTTTCAACTTATATTTGCGAACATAGAAATTTGTTTGTTTAAACCGTTCTACAATTATTATATGCCGAATCAGAATGTTTGTACCTGAATTTGGTTCCGAGTTTATGGGCTCGAACTGCATGTCTCAGTTACAATTCACTGTTAGAAAAAGATTCGGTCTACTGTTCGATAAGCATGAGGGTTAACTGTGATATCAATACCTCGAGGGCCAGAGAAAGTTCCAGAGCTTAGAAGATAATATCAAGGATCTGTATAAAGGATTCATTGCTTTCTCCTGAGCTCCTCTCTCGCTCTTCTCTTCTTCTTATTCTTCTTATTCTTCAGCTCTGTCTGTCTGCCTGCCTGTCTATCTGCCTGTCTGTCTATCTGTCTGTCTGTCTGTCTGTCTGTCTATCTGCCTGCCTGCCTGTCTGTCTGTCTGTCTGTCTGTCTGTCTCTCTCTCTCTCTCTCTCTCTCTCTCTCTCTCTCTCTCTCTCTCTCTCTCTCTCTCTCTCTTTTCATATCTGCCTATCTGTCCTATTCTAGTTATCTCTGTCTCAATCTCTAACACTATTTCTCCTTCTTTCTCACTGTTTCTGAGTCCCTTTTCTCTTTTTCCAGTTTCTTTCCTCCTTTTCTCTGGATATAATAATTCAATTGTTTAAATTTTATTCGCTTTTCCCGCATTTCATCTCTTCTGTAACTTTGAAGTATTTCAATATACGTACAATTGTAGATAAAATTATTATTATTAAACGGTGAGAAAATAGGCGAATAGCCATTCTTCCATTTTGCCGTTTGTGAAGCAAATAGAATATTCCGAATTAAATATAATTTTTTTTTCAATATTGAAAATATAATAATAATGCTCATAATTCATACAATGAACATAAAAATATAATATCTCTCAGAACTTGTAATGAAGATCGGTATGAAATAAAATTGCAAATAAAAAGAATTTTATAAATAAAAGTCAAATAAAATGTGAGGTAAGAAAAGGGAGAGCGAGAGAAGGGAAAGTAAAAAGAAGAATTTATTGATTTATGTATATGCTGGACAAAACGACAGTTATAACATTGCATTGTAACTTGCGATAAACAGCTCAAATGGTGCTTAAAATATAAGCCTTTAGGCGTCATAGGATCGTCACTAAAGGAATTTCCAAAATTAGAAGGTAAGGAATTCCAGGAAAAAAACAACTGAAAGAAATATTACTAAAGAAATCCTTCAGTATTCAATTGGATCAACTCTAGATTAGGGTAATTGAAAACAAGTCTTGGCTAAAGCGCCCGACGTAAATAATTTTTGATTTATGAGCGTTTGTTTTGGTTTTTTTAATCACAGAGATTGTTGTGGGCCCTGTGGTTCACTTACCCTTCACTACATACTAGGCACACTCAAAAGTAATATGGAAAAAGGAAACTAAAACATAGTACAACTTAGTATTTGTATTTGATGACTGTTTGACATTCTTCATAAATTCCATCTCCTGGCCTAATGACGGCAGACCTCACTGTATCTTCGGGAAAAAAAACCAAAACTAGAATTAAATTAACACTTTTCTTTTCTTTTTTTTTTTCATATCATCTCTAGCATCTTTTTCATTCACAGATGAGTTTCTTGAATATATACCGATATATGATGTAAAAAAAAAAACCTCTAAATTATATGCTATTATATTAACTTATGAAATAAGTCTGATTTGCTGACAACATTGGAATTTCTTTTACAGTCAATTAAAAATGGAAGCGCCCAATTTTCTGGCAACCCATATTAAAATGTATATGATGCAGATTAATCTGGCAGAGCTCCTTTAGTGGTTGTAAGTTTCTTCTCTAGAAAAAGCTTTTCAGATATTCGAAGGAGATTTTAAAAAGTTAGAATGTTTATTTCTTGTTTGTTCGTATAGATATATTTCAATCTGATTTCTGTATGGGGGATCTTGAATTCCCAGTGCTTTTTTAAAATCATTATTCATTTGCCTTTTCGCCATATTTTTCAAATAACTCTCCATTAAATCTGTAACGAACAATGCAGCATTCACACATACACACAATTTCTCATCCTATCTAAATTTTTTCAACTTGTTCCACGTTGTTTTCTTGTTAGAATGTGGATACGTAAGACCAAAGTAACGCCTCTAGAGCACTTTGTTGACCTGCCTCTCTGTCTCGCAGACCGTGTAATTCAATTTGGTCTGGTCAGTCGCTCCCGACATGCGGAAGTCCCTGAAGAAAGGAGCAACATTACCCTTTGTTTTTGTAGGAAAAGGGTGTTGCACATGGTCACGTGGTCTCGAGCCGAATCATTAGCGTCTCTCCCAGGAAGACCCCCACTTGTTCAGCGTAACAGGATATCACCGGTCACGGAGATTTGTTCCTGTCGCGGAGATAAAACAGAGTCACGGTTTTGGGTTTCAGGAAGATCAGCTAATTTTTTGCTATGATCTTGAACATCAGAAGTTCCTTGAGTGCTATAGCGGTCTGAGATGAAGAAAAAAAGGTATTTTCTTATACTCATGATTGATAACAAGTAGATTACATTAACTGTGAAAGTTAATCTTTCTTCTATTATGCCCACAAGACTTGAGATAACAGTTGACTAACTTCGCCCAACCACAAGACATTCATTTCAGTTAAATTGTCTGTTTTGTTTTACAGATAAGTTTGTAAAATTCGGGTGTAGAAGAACTTTCTTTTCGAATGGTGTTTGCTACGTTGATGACTTGCCTGATACTATATGTCCATAATGGGGAAGTTTTATATTTTCTTTTTAAAAAGCACAAAAATTATCTTGCCAGGCGTATTGGTGTTGGAAAGAAGAGTCTCTCAAGTCTTATGTTAAAACTGATGTCTAAAATAATGTGACACAGAAGAGGATCTTTGAGTAAACGTGTCGCGCTTGCTCCAAGATCTCAATCTTGTTACTTCTTGCCTATAAATTTAAGTAGTAGCAAGTCTTTCATCGGCCCTTTAATATCGGTCGTTTAATATTGATATATAATTCCAACTGGATCGACTGTCGTCTCAATGTGAATCTGGCATTGTCTGAAGTTGTTTCTAAATACAAATCTTTGAAATGGATCTCCACAGCTTTCGTCGAACTGAACAGTAATAATGGTGATGAAAAGGTATGTCAGGAAAAAAAAAAAAGTTTAAACAAGCAAGATTTCTTTACTTAACATTGTGGGCTGTCTCTGTCAGGGTGGAGAGTTTTCGGTTTAGGAATATTTATTTGAGAAAGTTCTTAACGACACTCAGTACAATCGACAGATGCCGTCCCAGTTTCTAGTGATTCTGTATCTACTTTTGTTACTTTTTCTTTTTCTTTGTAAACTTAATCGTGGTCGCATTATGCTTCTATCCCTATTTTTTTTAGCTATAGCATGACCAACTTGTTTGTGAACTTGCGTTACGGGCTCAGAGCAGCCAACCATCGCTGATGTACGTATCATGCTACCTAAATTATGATTATGCAAGGGATGAACAATTAAGGCAGTGCTGAGGAGACCTCTGCAAATTAGTAGACGAGAAAATAAGGTTATTGCTCCTGGATTACCACGGTACCTTGACCCAACCTTAATTTGCTTAATGAAAACAATAAGCCAATAACTTTCTGTTGTTCTGCATATTATTGTAATAATAGCGCATAATACTTTGTCAACCGTTAAAGCAAAATAATTATCCATCGGCTTTCTGCATGCCACAGTGCTTACTAGTTTTTCCATATGTTTAAAAAAATGCTGCTTTTAATATGACAATAAACTTCCCGCTGCCGACAGAGTGCTAAGCTTAGGGGATTCAACCAGGCAATCGCGTTTCGAGTCAAAGCACCCGTGGAAACAATGAAAGATGCGTTCATTTCAATATTATGCGTAAAAACAATACACGGAGCCGATGTTGTTTTCAGCGTTACCAGCCGACGTCACATCTACACGAGGCCCGTTAGATCAATATTCCCTACCTCGACACGCCTTATAAAGTACTGAAATTACAATGCTACAATTTGTGAAGGCGGAAATTAATATTGTAGACGTTGTTAGAACTGTTACCAGTTACGGGTTGTTTGTAGCCGGACCACCTGAGCAGCCCTTCCCTCAACTCCTGAGGGTCAAGGCCTTAGACAGACGGAACTAGCTATAAGTGTCTTATCCCAGGCGTGCTCGTTACTGACTAGAAAAATAATGGAGAATCGAGTTACCTGAGAATGGACAAGTTTTATAAAGTTACGCTTTAGTCGTGTGATCGCGGTTAGTATGGATTTCAATTTAGTTTTTGTTTTCATTTTCATTTATTTATTTATTCATTCATTTATTTATTTATTTATTTATTTATTTATTTATTTATTTATTTATTTATTATTATTATTATTATTATTATTATTATTATTATTATTATTATTATTATTATTACTATTATTGTTCTTATTGTTGTTGTTGTTGTTGTTGTCGTTGTTGATGATGATGATGATGATGATGATGATGTTGTTGTTGTTGTTGTTGTTGTTGTTGTTGTTGTTGTTGTTGTTGTTGTTGTTGTTGTTGATGATGATGATGATGTTGTTGTTGTTTTTGTTGTTGTTGTTGTTGTTGTTGTTGTTTTGTGTGTCTGTGTGTGTATTTATTTTTTTTGTTTTTTTTTTAGGAAGGGGGTGAGGGGGTTGCGCTTTCCCATCAAGGGTACTTTTCTATAGAAGTTGCGCTTTCCCATCAAGGGTACTTTTTTTATAGAAGAAAAGAAATTTATAGAGCAGAAAGGGAAATAATCTGAGCAATGTTAATTGTAGATATTAACCATAATTATCTTGTTTATTCGAATACTTAAAAACACTCAAACAATGAATTTGAGTAAAGACGGTTCTATGACAAAATGCATTTTATGTACTTTTGAAAATGGTATGTTTCGAACGAAAACGGTTAATCTTCGTGGCCTTTATCAGAACACGGTTTTGTTGCATTAACTACGATTTTTAAAGCAAAACACACACACAACAACAACAACAACAACAACAACAACAACAACAACAACAGCAACAACAACAACAACAACAATAACAACAACAACAACAACAACAACAAAAACAATAACAATAACAAAAACAAAACAAAAAAAAAACGATTAGACATTGCCTTGTTTTTTTCTCCGCCTTTTATAAATGTAAATTAGTTCGTCCCTTCGCATCTACTCTACAAAACGGTAAAACAGGAAAAAGAGAGAAAAAATAAAAAAGATTATATGGAAATTATTATTTTCATAATTGTTGCACTCACTTTTTTAGGCTATTACTCCGCTTAACATTTCCCCACAAGTTTGTTCTCTGCAGTTTTAATAGAACATCTCAGGCTGAATGCCAAAATCTCTAGTAATCATGGAACACACTGGATGAAGCAAATAGGAGGATTATAAGGCTAAGGTAATCCGTAACAACCCTCAGTTTTTGAGAGAGAGCCATTACAATAATTGTGTTGTGAAGTTAATTTGGTGATCCACTCTCTCTCTCTCTCTCTCTCTCTCTCTCTCTCTCTCTCTCTCTCTCTCTCTCTCTCTCTCTCTCTCTCTCTCTCTCTCTCTCCGTATATGTGTGTGCACCGTTTCTATTTGATTTATTGGTGCATTTCACATTGTTTAGTTGTAAAGAGGATTTGGAAATGGACTGGAACCAGAGGATGTTATTACAGACCAAGCATCTATATCTATATATATATATAATGGAACTAAGCGAAAAATGAGCACCATCTAACCGAGCATTTCTAGACCACCTAGGAACTTCAAATTTGGCATAAAGTTGTAAATTGCCCCAACGATTGGAGTGGTAATATTATTTTTCAACAAAAGAGCGTTTTTCGAAAATTAAAGGCAAAAATGTGATTATTATTTTCCTAAAAGAAAATGGTGAATGTGCGGACGATTCCCTGTTGGGCAAAGATGGCAGGAATGAAACTGAAAGTGCGCATACAATGTAGGCGGCGGCAGATGAAAACCTTCTGAAATAGATTTAGATCTACGTGTTATAGTGTGAGATCTAATAAAGAATCTAACAAAGTTGCTTGGGCATAGGTTTTAAACCTAGAGTCTAGATATTTACATCTAGACCCATATCAATAGATTTTACTTTTAAGTTTAGAATAATAATTTTGTTTAATCCAAATCTAATTAAATTTTTTTTTAACATTTAATATCGTGTAGGTTTAAATAACTGCGCGGCTAAAAACTTCCGCAAAGCGGTGCTCTTTTATGCACTTTAATGCGAAATTTCAGTTTCTAGTAAGCGTTTAAAAGGACCTTCAAAACAAACTGGGAAAGTATAGAATCGGTTCATTATCTTTATTCCAGAAGGACTTAAGTTCTGCATGTTAATATTTGTGTTTCGAATAAGAATCGAGATATCCAGATTCTAGGTAAAGATGGATAGGTGGAGGCATATATCTGGATCGTGTTAGTAAAAGGATAGATATCAAGACCATGTATAAGCCTACTTGATACATTCACACACGTTAGGCCCGGCTAAGTGTCCCGGGACTTTCAGCTTGTTTTCATATTGTAAACAAACATTTAATTTTGCCTTATATTGACCTATTTCACTCACAATTTGAGAATTGTTCGGACAAAATAAAACTGAGTATAATTATACTTCCTTCGTCGAGGGCCAGCCTTCAACATAGGATAATTTAAGCAAAAGGGTTTGGGGGAGACGGAGGGTGCGATTATATCAAGGTCTTTACTATCACCACTCCTGTAGACCTTTTTTTTTTTTTTTTGTTTATTTTGGAATGAAACGAAAATTCAGGCTTTCTTCCTTTTTGTTTTTGTGCGAGTAATGTGCAAGTTAAATATTATTTTGTGAAAACTTGAAAGCGCCTATTTTTAACTCTAAAAGTCATAGCTGCTAAATTGCCTGTCCACATCCTCAAATATTAGCTCTCCCAAAGTACGGTTGTTTACCTGTTAGATTACGCACTCAGTCATTTATGCCGTTGCAAGTACTAAGACTAAAAGAACGAGTGGAGTTCTTAACAGAAGATAAAATATGAAGATCATCGCATTGTGATGTCTTTTTGATTATTCAATTATTTTATACGTGCATAAAATAGTACGCGAAATCTTTTAACCTGTGAAGAATATTTGATGTCACTTAGATAATGAGTGTTGAAACAGTCACTCATATGCTTATCTGTTTATATTATGGTTATCTTTTCCTGTTTGCTGAGTTTGGTCTAATGCTTCGCTCCTCTTTGGTTGTGTATGATACTTCAAGCCTTTTACCAATGAGATCCATCAGCGACTTTTATGTTGTTAGTAGCAGATTGAAAGTAAAGCGGTTGACAGTGATACCAGCAGAAAAAAAACGTGAGAGATAACAGTAAGGCACGAGGTTTTTTTTAAGACACCAATATTGTGCAACGCATATGTTTTGTTTTGTTTTTCGTTTTTTGTTTTTAGCCTTCTACACTTAAATTTTAATTCAAAGATAGGCTCTGAGTGTTATGAAACAGGTCTGTATAGGACGGATGGCATTGCAATAGTAGTCGATTGCATAACCCCAGCATGAGATAACGTATATCAAATCAGCAACAGTTACTTTATAAAACTGACGCTAGCGAAAAACTTAGATGAGTGAATGCTTGTAGTAGTAGTAGTAGTAGTAGTAGTAGTAGTAGTAGTAGTAGTAGTAGTAGTAGTAGTAGTAGTAGTAGTAGTAGTAGTAGTAGTAGTAGTAGCAGCAGCAGCAGCAGCAGCAGCAACAGCAGTAGTGGTGGCAGTATCAATTGTATACCAAGAGAGACCAGAGAAGCAAGCAGTATCTCTTCGTATAACAATAGTGATCTTTTCAACACTATAATACTTTTTAGGTCTGCCTTGGGCTGATTTTGTCTCTTTGGTAACACACGGATCTGCTTATTATCTGGAAAGTTTCTTTAGATTTGCTGGGATCAGAGGGCAAGGTTCTCGAATTTGAAGCCATAACTCCTCTGTCAGTATCAACAGTCTAACAAGGAGGTTGCCTCCCCTTCAAAATAACGGTGATTTGCATAAAAAAAAAAATTATTGACTTTTCTATCTCAGTCTGATTAAGTAAAGAGATCGGTGATTTTTTTAGGCCGCTACTTTCGGATAAATAAGTCAAAGTTTACCTAAAACTTGAATGGTACAAATCGTTCACACGTTAAGAGTTTCTTATCGGTGGCAAAGAAAAACTCCCATTTTCGATGGTTGTACTCGAAAAACAGCGGTGGGGTATAAAGTATTAGGCCTAGAGACATAAAGCTTTTATTCCATTTTTTTGTTAAAAATCTTATCTTTCAGAACAGTCTACTCTAAAACTTTTTTGGTGTATAATGCGCTTTTAAATTATACAATTTAA
>JAWDGP010001468.1:610000-660000 GCA_033675545.1 Elysia crispata
ATCAGCATTACTTTAGGCATTTTAGGTGTGGACCGTTTTGCCTGGTTGTCATTGATCAACCACTTAGATCAAACTGACTGTCTACTGCTGCACTGAGGATGGGATAAAATTAGTTTCTCTTATTTTCATCTCCATCATAATCAAGTTCAGACGATTTACTTAAGCAGAAATTTAAGTTGCCGTCTTGATCTTAAGTGTTTGGTAAGTTGAGGACTTTTTTTTAAAACTAAGTTGGTAAGAAGAGAGGGCGGGCAGAGGAACGCGTTCTCACGTTATTCAAAGAAGGTATGAAGAAGAGCCTATAACACAGAGTTGATCAAAAGAGAACATGTAAGCAATCCGTACTCTTTCCGATTATTTATCATACTTTTGCTTTTATGTATTTTTTAAATTCATGCGATTTATTTTGTTACCTCCGTTTTATTACATTTTTTATCCCTACATATTTCTCTCTAGATATCAATGCACATGTATCTTTGTTGATTTGTTTTCAATTATCGCCTTTGCAGTAATTTCTTTAATCAAAGACATGTTCGTTATTATCTATAACCATCTTTTCAACCACTCTAATAATAAGTATGTGGAACAAACTGGCCCAACCTTCGATACCTCCACCTATTTCGCTTTTATTTCATTTTATCAATTTATCTTTTTATCTGTCCATCTTTCTAACTATATATCTGTCAAATTATCTAATTACCTATCTGTCCGCTTGGGTTTACCTTTTTCGTGTATATGTTTCTATCTTTAGATCTGTCTGCCTGTCAATCTATCTATCTTCTATCTATCCATCAATTTATCTATATATCTATCTATCTAATATGTATCTATCTATCCATCGATCCATCCAGCTAGTCATCCTCCTATTTCTCTATGGGATCATTTTGTTGATCTGTATGGGTTTGGGTTTCTTTCGGTCTGTTTATCAGTTTGCTTCATGTTATTTTATATTTTGGCTCGTTAGTATTTTTTTTTAATTTGTATATTTTTGTTATTCTTTTATTCGTATATTCCGCTAAGCAATTGTTGTAATGTACTTCTAATCATTTGAGTCCTCTCTCTTTAAAGCTAATAAAAGTTTTCTCTTTCTATAATATAATGATGAAACATATTTTTATCAAACCGGCCCATCTACCAAGAGAGTTATAGAATGTAAAAAGGGCTAAACCTATAGCAAATCCAGCGGTAGACTAACTTTTTATATTCTTTTATTTCTTATCACCTTGCTCAGTTTTTTTATTTTTTTTAATCCGTTCGCTAGTCGTAAATCCAGGGCCTGTCTGATAACTTACTTCGGTGATAATAGAAGACAGGTTGAACAGAGTAACACCTGGTGGATCTATTGCTCTATCATTTTCTACTATTCTATTCTGTTTTTGTGGTAACGCGATAATTACACTGACTGACCAACCGTAAACACGATGTCCTTACTAAGCAATCCTGCTCGAATGCTTGGATGCGCTGCAATGTTTTATTATCTGTATGTACTTTCGAATCTCAAAAACCTTATCTACCGACTTTTCTTTCACCACTCTTTACATAAAAAAGCAAATAATGAATTGGTAGATTTCACTGAGAACAGGGACATAATATACTCATGTGTAGATAGGTGGATGATTGGGTAGATGGGCGAATAGATGCGATCTAAGATTATCAATTGTAAGGATTGAGGAGTTAATATAATCATGATCATGGTTGGCGGGGGCTAAATGATTGCACCCAAGATAAGTTAAGTGGGAAAAAAATTATGTAAAAAGGAGAGCGGGGGAAATGAGTCGGATCATAAAATAAGAAGCTAAAGTATAAAAAAGAGCTCTTTTCGTGAAGCTTTCATTGCATTGTTCTGACGTTTGAGGGATGTGTGTGGTTTTTTTTTTTTTTTTTTTTTTTGGGGGGGGGGGGGGGGAAGGGGGTTAATCTATCGAGAAAAGTTTTGCTCTTCCATAAATATTGAATTTTAAGGGATTCAGGATGAGTTTATTCGGTTGATGAACAAACTGTTCGAAAAAAAGAGGGGTGTGTAAAAGGAAACTCTAAATGCTCGGTTAATACTGTCAACTCTAAAGCACGAATTTTTCAGACTGCTGACGAGGTGATTGGATGGTTATTTCGGACATCTACCTCGGCTTGGAAGTAAAAGAGCCCAGGGTTAACGATAGGTGCGAAGGGATGTACATACAGGACAAACAAAATTTTGATACAGAGAGAGTTGGATAAGTGTTGTGCAAAAGCAAACATATTTTATGTGGCAAATTCAATATGTGCGTCATATATTTCTCGTGTGAGAAAACAAATGGATTCGCGTTCGAACATTTTAAGTAAGAGAAAAAAAAGGGCATTGAATTATTTTAGTCATCGACACTTTGATGTTCCCCAGTTTCTTGGGCTAATTTTGGAGATGAAATCAAATCAAGTAGGCTCCACTGGAAGCTTTATATTGACCGTGAGAAGTATTAATTTTGTTGATATTACAGTCTCCTGTCATTGAGACTGATAATGCATTGAAAACGTTGGTCTCAGGATGCTATCACGCGAGGAAGCGATAAATCGGTCAGTGACAGATTTTCTGTTGGAAGCGTGAAAAACAAAACTGACCGTCAGGGACTTACCGAGTCACAACTGATTTGTGAGCGCAACACATCTCCCATCCAAGCCGTCAGTATTCCATATTTGAGTTATTGGTCAAGCGACGCTTCAAGGATTTGTTTCTCCCGTTCAAGCACAGTTCTGTTATCCATTAAGGAACCCTGAGGCGATTGGAAACTTTGAACCCAACAGCGCTGAGATCAACTGACGACTTTTCTCGATAGAATTTGCCGATGTTTTCTGTAAACATGACGTGCTATAGTATACCTCAATTCTGGTTCAGATGAATATTATTGTATCTTTTAAATTCTTATTGATAGCACTTTTCGTTGGCCATATATTTTAACACTAACGCTATTTCTTCTCGTTGTCAATTATATCATTGTTATTATTATAACTAGGTCGAAGAATTGTAGATATGAAATGCACCGAGCTCTCAAGTTCTTGACACTATCTACTTGTACCGCGAACAAAACATCTATTTTTTTGTTTGAGTAGATTGTCTCTTTACTTATCACTGAGGTCTACTATATATAGTGGCTACATCACCCATGGGGTGTCTGCATGCAGGCGATGAAAGGATTTTATTTGTTGGTTCTGAGTAACATTGAAACGTGTGTTCTATTTATATTTTGGAAATGGCTAAGATTACCTATCTCTAGGTTAAAACGTGTTGGTTGTTAAATAAACCAAATCGATGCCCACCCTTAGGATGTACATATCGCTCTGTTTATCTGTGCATTAGAACTTTGGGTTTTGATTAGTAAGACAGGCGGTTTTTTTTTTCTGTGCTAATATCCCAGTCAATTTAAAAGAGGAGCCAGTGTATGTATTGTTCGACTCGAAGTTCCGCAGTTTCTGCTTCTCCCCTTCGGATCTCTAGCGGTGTAGCCTTCACAGATGTAAAATAGAACGAGATTTCAGCGTTCGGTGAACTATTTATTTTTAAATTAGAGATATGTAATTATTATGCCAAGAATAGGATCACGTGAGAGGTTGCCTCCAACTCGCATTCAAGTTCTGGCCTTAAAAAGATAGTTTCAGTTAATAACTAATTATGTGTAAAAACAACGACATCTGTGTTCTTGTCAGAATCCATTGAAAAGATGAGTTATTTTTGTTACTATTCTCTCTCTCTCTCTCCGATTAGCTCATAATACACAAAAAGGTGGAGCTTAATAGACTCTTTACGTTTTCAATTTTGTGAAGAGACAGGCATGGTTAAGGAGATACCAGCTGAATGTGAATAAAACTGTTTTTCTTCAGCGATGTAGAAACACGTTATTTCATATATCTTACTTATGTGGAGTGATGGTGATGATGCTACCAGCGGCGGTAGGTGTAAAGATATTTTGCAATGTCGTGGGTCGAGGCAATGTCATCACAGACCCGTCAGGAAAATAGGATTCAAACTTTTGCATGAGTATAGATAGTCTATTTCCATTACTTTCTTGAACAGAGTTAGAATAGAGACCATTAAATTAAAGGTCGCCCTTTCAGAGCAGAATATTTTTAGGCCCTTATTCGTCAAGGACATTCGTTTTCTAGAGGTGGAAGCGACTCACGTCCGCATGCTCGGCTTGGACTTACGGCCGCCTGGCCGTGGATACAATTAGTTCCAGTACATCTAAAACAGAACACAACATAATTATTGAATATGTAGTAAAGAGCAGTTGAAGAAATCAAGGATCTGTCCTCCAGAAGAGAGAAGGTGACCCTGCAGTAAGGGTATACAAGGCTCTAGGTCCTTCCCACACTGCTGATACTCCAAGTCTAACTTGAGTAGCAGTCAAGCAAGCCTGGCCTAGAAATGATGTCATAGACCCACTCCCGTTTACAGCCGACTTCGACCCCAAAAGCTATGACGTCATACTCGGCTTGTTGGTAGAGGTGAACTTAACATCAGAGTTCTCTGTTACTTAACCACACTCACAACAAGCCAATCACAGCACAAAATAATGTCTGAAATTAAAAGGAGTCATTGCGGAAAAGGTTTGCAGCGGTGACAGAATAAAGCGTAGGCGGTATTGGTATTTCATGTAGAAGTTCTTAACGTTTGTTTTTTTGTTTCTTGTGAGTTTTGTTTATGTGTTAACTTGTTCATCTGTGTGCAGTAAATTCCATTTTTTGATTTTCGTTTGCATTTTTGTTGATTGTTCTGTTTTTTTCCCCACTCTTATGATTATTTTTGTTCAACTCTTTCCCAGATTGACAGACCAAAATACGCCATAAACAGCTCTCAAATCTATCTCAAACTGTCGAGAACTCTCTTTAACGATTAGCCTGTTTGGATGCCGCCGTCGCCCAGAAGTGTTCACCCTGATAGATCATCTGCTCGACCATCGCCTGCTGAGGTGTCTCAATATCTTCCATCCATTGTGTTCTGGACAGAAACCTAGCAATACCCAACTCTTTGGGAACAAGATTGCCACCATCGTGATAAGCGTGTGTAGAGAGCAAGGAACAACAAAAAAAGATTTGCTAACTCCGGGATTATCAAAAGTTTTTTCGTAATAAGCCACCATGGCGGAGATTATTCACAAGCTTTTCGGTCAAAAACACGGGAAACATTCGGAGGAGAGGACCAGCAAGGCAGCTGGAGGCGCCAGCGGCGAGGCTGAAGGATACACGAAGCACCAACACGATTTTTGTGAGTATTCGATTCATTTCAAGCTGACTTCCGCTCAGTGTTTTGTCAAATATGTTCTACATGTATTTTAGCAGATAGTGTATAATTATATCAAGGATAAGTTGATTGGTCTACTTTTGCTCCATTTATGCTATGATTTTTAATGCGCTTCTTTCAAAGATTGAAGAAAATCTTTCTCCGATACATGAGTGCAGATGACACTGATCGTCAAGCTCTCTACGATACATTTATGAGTATATGTGTTCTATGTTTGTATTGCAGCGCCGGGGCTAAGTTAAGTCGGTCCCTGACCAGCAAACCACAATGATTTGATCTATCAGTCACCGTGTTTGAAGCTCAAACTAAATACTTCTCTCAGCAGAGAACCTTTACTCAGCAAACTGTTAGCTTGGCTCGTCATTTCGCCAGCAAAAGTCGCTGGACATCTCAGCTTTAGTTTTCATGTGAATGTCATCCAGCCTCATTATGTTCTCTGCCACAGTTTTCAGTCTTCCGAGGACGTCTGGGGCTATGCATTACTCAAAAAATGTCATTATCCGGTACTAGCGTGGACCGGACTCACTGACACAAATCAGTCTCAGGCTACTCGAAATAGAATGCTGAGCTAAGTTTGCTGAGCTAAGTTTGCTGTAAATGGTTTTAGATTGTGCTCAGGTTGAAAGGTAAACTCGATTATACTAAGTTTTCAAAGTCTGTTAACTGAGTTACCGCTTGTCTCTACCCGCCTTCGTTCCTCTACAAACGATGGGCTTTAGCTTGAGCAGAGGATTGGTCTAAATCTGCAAGAAAGTTCATTCAATAGTTAAACTTGCAGATATCGGCTTAACTCACGTCCAGTTTCACAATTGCAATTTTCGACGAAATCGAAATTAGTAGTTTAATGGCATTTTAGAGGAACACAAAAATGCTTATATCTTGAAAAGTGTTTATTTGCGACCAATAAAACCTTCATATTCGTGTTCAGCATATCAAATTCATAAAGAAAAGTACAATTTTAAATCTTAAGGTGAGTTGGGCCGATAACTGCAATAATACTGTTCATTCAAAATTAATTAAGGCTTAAATCGGCTTATATGAAACTTTTTTTTCCCAAATACATGCTATCGGTTGTTTTTTTGTTTTTGTTTTTGTCTTAATCGTCCAAAAGCACGTAATTATCATTACCATAACCCAACATCCTCATGGTTATCCTCATCGTAATAGCTTTCGTGTCTTCAGTATTAATCAAACAAAAGGCAGCAGTACGCTTTTCTCTACAGGCATTTGAAAACAATCTAACTATGCCATTGAGCTTTTGAGTTAGTTACGTAACGTTAGAAGAAAATACTCATTTTCTGCTCAACTCTGTTATCAATCTTCGTTGAGAGGGACTGAAATTCACATTAATGGAACTGCGTGGTTGAAAGATCAGCCATCTAACTGAAATTTAAACAACAACTTTTAATGCCAAATAGAGCTTTTCATTAATTGTTGATCTGAGTGTTTAATGGAAGCTATTAATTGTGTTGCAAACATTGTGTACTGAGGTTTACAAGGTGCTATGCTAAATATAGCTAGATTGATCTTAAGGGAACGTAACTATAACTTGACCTGCTTCTTGTTATTTAAATACTTGTTGTTTCCCTTGGTACCTTTTCTTGTCTTTCTTTCGTTTTTTTTTTTTTTTTGTTTTTTGTTTTTTTTCTCACAGCTGCAATTCTTTATTAATTCTATCGATTTTGTTTACTTCTTTGTTTGTTTGTTTTTCTGTTTCTGTATTTGTTTTGTTTTTGTGAGTTTTTTTTTTAAATTGTCTACAAAACTTTTGGACTTGACAAAACAATGTTTAATTTAAAAATTTTTAATTTTTTTTTTCTCTACCTCATATAAATTATATTTATATTTTCTATTCATTCCATGTGTGTGCACGCCAAATCTTTGATTTCCTTTCCTATTTTGATTGAATGTATGATGTCTTTTTTTTTTTTTTTTTTGCAAAAATAAATTGTATAAGTCAAAGAGAAAGCCAGAAACATTAAATCTTTATTATATGGAATGATCACCACAAGCTGTTATACGATCGGATTCTAGTTTGTTTTTGGTTTTTAATGAATATTTCCACTTAGTATATGTATATGATACAGCTGGTCTTTAGCTTTGAAACATGCGCTATTGCTCATTCTACGATAATATTTTATCGCAATTTTTTTTCTTGTCAACTTACGATAAAGTTGTTTTTTTTTCCGATAACCTAAGCCAAGGTTTTTCTAAAACTGGGTTTTTGTTGCAGGTTTGGGGAAGTGAGAATTGGGATGCATTCATCTTTTTGTCAAGTGTATTGATTTTTACTCCATCTTTTATTTCTTCACTTGCATAGAATGTTACACGAGAAGGTTGCTATATATATATATATATATATATATATATATATATATATATATATATATATATATATATATATATATATATATATATATATATATATATATATAATACATTGTATTATTACGATGCAGCGATATTCTGTTTCATGACAGTCAAGAATCTGTTAAAAAGACTTTAAGAATAAGGCAGCGGATATTCTGGTAAACATCTGTTATGCCGAGTGTCATCTAAATGGAGTATCAGATTATCTATTGAGGCTTGCTACCAAAGATTGCCACAGCTGTTTGGAAAAGCTGGAAATGAAGAACTGTTGTTTATAAGCACACGCGCTCTTGCACAGTTTGATAACATTATCATCTACAGGTATGCGCATATAAACTTCAAGCAGACACAAAATGTAGAGGCATTTACGCAGTTGAAGTCTATTGAATCGCTTAATTCAAATTTGCTCATCGGTTGTTGTTTTTTTTTTTACTATTTATGCAAATAATCTACATAATCATGGGGATGAATTTGGTGAAAAAAAAAAGTTTCTTGCAGCTCTAGAGATTATTTGAGAAAATCTTAATTTAGAAATCACTTTCTTTACAAAACATTTTAAGACGTCATGAGTCTTTCGAAAGGAAACGAAAGATATCGGTTCTCAAGTTATTGAATTTGGAGATACTGGTTGGAGGGGTTTTTTTTTCACACACGCACACACACACATATACATATATATCTTAAAACCCATTCCCTCCCCTCCCGTTCTCCATCAAGATGTCTCTCGCAGCTCCGTTTTATTTTAAGTTCATGTTCAATTACCGGTGACCCGACAAGCCAGTTTGGTCAGGAGGAGTGAGAACTGTTAATGGTTCCCCAGTCCAGGCCCGACCTCCAACGCCTGTAAGTGGTGAAGGTGAGTGATCTACCAGGCAACTGTACTCAACTTGGCACAGACTCAGTTTACATAACTCTCGAGGAATAAGCATCGTACATCACGGAGACCAAGAGATGTTTGCATCACTGTGTGTGTGTGTGGGGGGGGGGAGCTCGACAGCATAGGGAAAGAAGAGGGGGGAAGAGGGGGGGGGGGAGGCATGGGGAGGATAGAGAGAGTAGGATGAAATGTGTTGGTGCCAATGATAGTAAGGAAATGAGAGAAATAAACCAGGAGGGAGTAAATTGAGACATTAGAAGCTAAAGCTAAAAAGAGATTGATGAAGAACATATCTCTCTTATTAAATCGTTACTAGTTTATTAAAAGTTTCATTCTTTAACCTTTTATATTATTGACTTGTAGTTGCTGATGGTTGTTGTTGTTGTTTTGTTGTTGTTGTTGTTGTTGTTGTTGTTGTTGTTGATAATGATGATGATGATGATGATATCTTTATTATTATTATTATATTATTAGTAGTAGTAGTAGTAGTAGTAGTAGTAGTAGTAGTAGTAGTAGTAGTAGTAGTAGTAGTAGTAGTAGTAGTAGTAGTATTGTTATTGTTGTTGTTGTTGTTGTTGTTGTTGTTGTTGTTGTTGTTGTTGTTGCTGTTGTTGTTGTTGTTGTCGTTTTGTTATCATGATGTTTATGATGCTGAGGATGATTATTTCATTTAAAGTTTATCATGCAATCTACTAATTTACTTTTCGCCACTTCATGGAGCTCTGCCAAAATTTGTGATTTAATTTATGGTGGTGGGGTGATATCCAAACGGATTCGAAATTTGGCCGCGTTTAATTAAATTTTAATTGAACATGATTCGACCTTTGTCCGATCTCCCAACCACCTTGATAACGAGATAAAACCAGGTAAGGAGGCGATAGAGAGCCATCTGTTTGGGTTAATCTTAGCATTGATGTGGTTTCGGGTGTTCTTTATAGTTCGTTAATGTCAGTTTTTTAATATAGATTCTGGCAATGGAGCTCATCGGGCAGACTGAATCCTGCTGGTTCCCATCTGTAAACATAGAGGAATGGATGTCTGCATATTGAATGCTGAAGTGCAGAGTCAAATGCTTCCGACTGCAACTTCTTACAGGGGAAAATTTAAACTTTTAAATCATTAATTTTTATTTAACGAACTTTTTGAATGTTTTAAATTTCAAAGATCAATCCATAAATTTTAGTAGTGGTTTTTATTATTTCTTTTGCAATAATTTTTCTTGTTGTTGTTGTTGTTGGGTTTTTATTTTTAATTGTTAGTTTTACCTTTAGCATTCTCTGAAATACATTTTACTTTTACATTTTCAAAGTAACTTTAAAAAAAGCAAGGAAACTCATAATCGGATATTTCTCCTTTTTCCGGGCTTCCGAGATTCGCTTTTTTTTATTCCTTTCAATATTCTGAGAAATACCCACCAGTTAAAATTAGCTCACTTCTCTCCTTAGCTGTCTATCTTGTAAACACGTTACCTGTGAAAATGCTCCAAACAGTCGGGCTGGTGCTCACTTTTGGCCTCTTTGTGAGGAGGAAATCTAAACAATGCTCAGCCTGAATGGGGTAACATTTGTGGGGGGAAAAGCTCCATAGACAGATCACCCTGACGATTAAACCATTGGTCATGAGGGACTTTGATCTTGGTTTTTTCTTCTCGTTGATGGTGATGGCGGCGGTGGAACTGAAGGGTTTGTTATTGTTCTTATCATCTATGTTTGTCTCTGAGTTGTTTGGTTGTTTATTTCTTTCTTTCTTTTTCAGGGGGTCGGGGGAGAAGGCTGATCTTTCCGTTGTTGTTGTTGTTGTTTTTGTTGTTGCTGTTGTTACCAGCTTAAGCTCATCTGGAGTTTCTTTCTATTTTTCCTTCTGGCATTTTGTGTTATAATTATCAAGATTGAAAATAGGCTTCCATGGAAATATGCGTTATCGATGAATATGCTTATAAACCCAAATCAAATACGCCTGATTTGAACTAGGAATTATAATGGAACATTTATTCCAGTGCAATTATCTCCTTGTCCGATTGTTTCTGGTTTTTTTTTTTAATTAAAGCTCTAATCATGTCCCAAGCTTTATTATCTCATGTTCGATAGAGATTATTTTTAATGCTTAAAAATTTTCGTAAGATCTTATTTCACAGGTAACTAACCTTTTAACTGTTATTTACTATCACTGACTTCGATTTCTATCAGGCTGGATCATATTACAAACACTGTTTGGGATCTCATTGTTTGATTGTCTCTTCTGAGAGGCTGTGGGGCAGAAAAATTTGAGATCCTTAGCCTGTAGGCATTACAGCATCTTTAATATTATCTCTTTGCAAAATGTATGCTTTAAAGAAACAATTCGTTTCATTAGCATTGCAAGCCATAAACATGTCATGCTCCTCTCTAGTTAGCTATTAAACAAACAAAAAAGTAAAGAAAAAACGATCCTAAAACTTGATGTTCTTTTGAGAACGTAAAGAATAACTCGTTTTAGATTTGCGTTACTCATAAAATCTTTTAGCTAAAATGATGTTTTACATGTTTTCTTTTCAGTGTCATACCTGGTATTTGCACCCATTTTTTTTTGCGTGTTTTGAGCTTGCTGTGCGCAATAAATACACGATGCAAGATGTTTAATCAACATGTTTGAATAATTATGATTGCCCGGAAACGAATGCAATTTTACAAATATTTTAAGAACTTTGTGGCGTTCAAGGAATTATAAGTGTTTAGCTAATTTCCCGAAAGCTCCGTTTTGTTTGTTGTCCTTTTTTTATGTGAGGAATAGAAGTCAGGTACTAACTTTTTTATTCCCGCACTGTTTTTGACAGGGGAGGAAGAGAGAGAGAGAGAGAGAGAGAGAGAGAGAGAGAGAGAGAGAGAGAGAGAGAGAGAGAGAGAGAGAGAGAGAGAGAGAGAGAGAGAGAGAGAAAGAATATAAAAAAATGAATATTCAACAGAAACGATTTTTATAGGTAGTCAAATAGCATGGAGGTAGACAGACTGGTAGGTAGATAGGCAGATACAAAAGATAGATAGAATCGTTGTTTATTTGAAAAGGATGAAACAATAATGATGTTGAATGATTTTGAATCACAATAACAGATTTTTGGGGAAAATTTACTTTTATTTTCGGGCAATACATTAAGTTAATTTAATAATATACAGATCGACAGAGGCAACGCAAATATTCTCTCATATTCATTCACATGATTTATCTATTCGCAACTTCTATCTCACCCTCTCTCTCTCTCTCTCTCTCTCTCTCTCTCTCTCTCTCTCTCTCTCTCCCTTATATGAATTTACATGCTTTGCAGTGTACCTTAACGCAGAACCAGTGTTTTATGAAACTGATATTTAAAGGCAGAAACGTGTTGAGTTATGAAGAAATAGAAAGGGAGGGAGAGTGCCTTTGAGGTCTCGGCCTGGCAGAGGCACAGGTGACATTGGCATCGCTGGAAACTACTGTTGGTTGTGTTGAATAAGAATAATGGATACGATTCGTATTCTTAATGGCTATAATTTGGAATAGTGTAACTATGGTTATAAGGAGGGGGAAAGAGGGGGGTGCATGCTGCAATCACTATTTTTTCCGATCTCTCTCTCTCTCTCTCTCTCTCTCTCTCTCTCTCTCTCTCTCTCTCTCTCTCTCTCTCTCTCTCTCCCTCTCCCTCTCTCTCTCTGTCTCTTTCTCACTCGCTCGCTCGATCTCTGTGCTCTTCCCCTCTTTTTCTCTCTCTTTCATTATATATTTTAAATAATGGAAGAAGACAGTATTCTCTCTAGCTTCTTCTGTCAACCTCTCTCCCTAGTCCCGCTTTAAGCTTTTCCGTTGCTCCTGCCTCTTTCGAATGAAATTAATAATTAGCAAACTGCTCTGCCGTTATCTTTTACGCTACATAACAAGCCCGACAAGTAATTGGGTGGCATTAAAACACAGATGCTGTACAGAGACCGTGATTTGGGGATTTTGCATGTTTCTCTAATGCCCTATCATACCGTACCGGCTTGGTTTAATCCCAGGCAATCCAGGCCCGATTCTGTGTTATGTCTCTGTGAAATTGGTATGTTTTCCAGGGTTTTCGCTTGTGCTAAAGCCAAGATAATCGCATATCCTAGCTCACTGGTGTTCGTCATTGCCATCAGATCCAAAATTCAAAATTACTCTTATTAGCTCTCCCCCTCCCCACCTACCTCCCATTCCAGAAACGCCCACCTAGAAGGTTTCCCTCTTCTCTCTCTCTCTCTCTCTCTCTCTCTCTCTCTCTCTCTCTCTCTCTCTCTCTCTCTCTCTCTCTCTATCTATCTATCTATCTATCTCTCTCTCTGTCTTTCTCTCTCTCTCTCTATCTATCTCTCTCTCCTTACCTCGCTTCCTTTCTCTATATTTATCTCATCTCTCCCACTGTTCCTTCCTATTCTTTCGCTTTATTTTTTTTCTTTCTTTACTTCCCCTTTCTCCCTGTTCTTTTATATCTGTCTATGTTTCTCTCTATCCCCTCCTCACTCTTTCTCTCTGCTCTCATTTGTGAGCCACATCATGATCGCCTAATGCCTCTAATTTTTCTGCCTACTAATTAAAAAGCAAAGTTACGGTTTTATTGATTGTTCATTAAAGAGACATGTTCTACGGATCAAGCAAGCCAGTTAAGGTTATTTTAATAAAGCCAGATGAGCAATTTGTGCCTTGGATTTCTCTGTGCTCCCTGGCTGGTTTTGATTTTCCAACTTTCAACTTAAATAATTATGCATCCTCTCTCTCTCTCTCTCTCTCTCTCTCTCTCTCTCTCTCTCTCTCTCTCTCTCTCTCTCTCTCTCTCTCTCTCTCTCTCTCTCTCTCTCTCTCTCTCTCTCTCTCTCTCTCTCTCTCTCTCTCTCTCTCTCTCTCTCTCTCTCTCTCTCTCTCTCTCTCTCTCTCCTCCCCCCCCTTTTTTTCCCGCAATAAAAAATAATTGAAAAAGAGAACATTTTAATTGAAACGATTATCCATAATTTTGATGTTCAGAAAAAAAAAGGATAGAGGGTCGGTTTGAAAGGCGTTGCCCTTGTTTTACGGTGCCGACGTTACAGCATAATTGTTAGCAAATATGTTTTTCTTAAATGAAAAATTAAATGTGCGCAACACCGTTATTAATTTTTCACGTGATAAGCTCTACCTAGAGCTATGAAAGAAGCAGCTTTTGGTCGAGCTCTTAACGTTGATCTCTCGTTCATCTAAAGAGATCTAAACGGTTTTGCCTCCTGAACACCTCCCGGCTGCCGCTTCAACAGCCATGATTGACGTCATGGTTTATGAGACGGTCTTTATCTCAAGCTGAAAGATCTTCTGGCGGGATAAACGTGTGATATGTACCGCTTTTCACTCTCATTATAATGCTTATGCAAAAGATAATTACGACTTTATATTAAACTTCTATTTAACAAAATAATTTGAATATTGAATAAGCCTGTGAAGTCAGTATGATATATGAGACAAATTCGGGTTGCTCTTACTCGGATCGTATTTTTAAAACCCGCCAGAGCTGAAGTCAGCTTAACTTGATTGCGTTGGGCGTGTGTAATATAATATACAATATTTGTCGGGTTGCTCGTTTACGTCAGTTTGAAACAAAAATTAATTTTGAAAAGACCTATTTTTTTTTTAATTAAGACTTGATTCTGTGCGATATTATATTCATATTATTTTTTAAAAGTTCTTAAGAATGCCTTCGAAGCACGGCCTAAACATAGGACCAGTTGAGAGCGGATTCTGAAACCACGCCTTGTGCTAAGAAGGTCTATAAAAGGTGAATAAATGTAATACGATCAATCAAAATTTCCTCTTAATTCAATTGCATTTTTTTTAATTCAACTGAAAGCGCAATTACTCTGATAACGTTGGCATAAATCAAAGCTGGTGGTGTTGAAAAGAGAAACTGCCGTTTAAAGGGTTGCAATGGTGAGTGATACGGAGGGAAAGTGGGTATCGCCATAGTGCTGTTTGTTAATATGTTTTCAAATCCAGTCACACTCATGGAAGATTTCGGATCCTTGCGGTGCCAGTTGCAATACCCTTACAGTCTCCATAAGGTATTTAACATGAAGTAATAAAGTTTTCCAGTTCAGAGGTAACATTATCCTCTTTTGGATCAAGCAAGGAAATTTTTAAACGAGTTGTTCGAATCTATATTCACAAGAAAGCAAAATGATAACGATCTTCATAAATGAAAAGAAAAAATGCGAGATTTATAATCAATCTTTTTGACATACATATATAATTTATAAATATTTTCTCGCATTCATTATAACTTAACTATTCAAGGTCAATGCCGTTATGTAAAATGTCAAAGAATATTAACTACGATACGAAATAAGAGGTTTAATTTTTTTTTCACATAATATTACCAGTCAAAGCAGATCATACCATTTGAGACGATTCCCAATACGGAATTAGACTAGAGCATTTTCTTGTTTGTGAATGCCAAAAGAAACGACTTGAAGGATTTTTTTCCCCTTGGTATCAACAAGGCTTGCTCTGTAGCCAAGCATTTACAGAGCTTCTAAATGAGGCTCATTCTTATTGAGTGTTCTCCAGATCTGCCACCGTATTGCTAGCGAAATGCAAGATGCATCGCAACTCACTAACGACCTATTTTCTTCCCTTGAAAGTAAAATCATTTTGCATTTCTCCACAAAAAAATGCATCTCGAAAAAAAAAACTTATCAGCTATTTAGTTTCTTATGTGAGATTTGAAAAAAACTATCACAGATTATGTCTTGAATCAAAATGAAAAGAAGTATAGGTTAACGATGTTGTTGGGTTTTGTTTTGTTTCTTTGATTTAACTTATTTTGTCACACAATTGTTAATGAGTACCGGAACGAAAAAAATAAACCAGTTTCGTTGGGTGAAGATATATTTGATCTGATACTACAATGTCAGTGTTGACCTCCACCCAGCGGGTTTGAAATCTGGTATATCTGGCCAGGCCGTGGTGATCTCCGTATTGACAACGGTCATTGTGGCCGGTTGAAAAGCTGAACGGCTGAACGGCTACAGCCGGCCGGCCCAGGGTTGTCGCTAACTCGTGTCGTAACAACCTGATTTCTGATAAATAGGCAATGATAGCGATCCGGGGATTTACAGCACAACATACCCAGAGTCAAAGGTGGAGATTGTCGTTAGGGTGGCTGTTCTTGGCGGTCATGGCGCTAGATACGGTCAGAGAGAGAGAGGTAGAGAGAGAGAGGGAGAGGGAGAGATTAATTGATCGTATCGTTTGTTTTTTTCCTGGGTAGGACAGTTATTTTCTTTTTGCTTAAGACGAATACCAGTAGCGAGTTAGGTTGGGGTTTCTATAAAAATGTTTGGAAAAAATCATCCTATAAATGCTCGCATTCATCCTTACGAGACTTTTTTTTTCATATAAATTCTTTATACATTTTGGTTTAAAAGCTGCAAGTTTATGTTTATACCAAATAAGTTGGCGCTATTTGGGGTATAAGAATTGATACTGAAGGTTTTCGGGTAGATCCAGGGGCTCCCTGCTGGTATACACAGTATTGATTGGTGGTCAGGTATCGGCGCTCAATGTTATACAATAATACTACAAGCTACTGGCCGATCCCTTGACAAAATCACAGTCTGCCCGAGACGGGGACTGGGCTAATCAAAGGCGATCCGACTTCTCTTCATGATCTGAGAACTTCAGATCATAATTATTATCGGGATCGTCAAGAGGGGGCCAGGTATGGGACAGCTGGAAAGTCAATATAACAAGAAGAAAATGGAACTTTCTGGAAAGCAGGAACAAGCTTGCCAAAAATGTTATCTTAATTTGGGTAGTTTATGGTTGACTGAAAGGAGGGGAAAAGGTAATTGTGGGAGAATAATAAAGGTGAAAGAGGACGGACCAGAAAGAAAGTGTACCAAAAGAATTTTTGAAGAAAGGAGGAAAAGAAGGGAAAAAGAAGACGAAGAAGAGAGGAACAGGAGAAAAAGAAGAAGAAGACAGAAGGAAAGAACGGAAGAAAGAAGAAAAAAAAGGAGAAGACTTCCCAACTAGAGAGAGGGGAGAGAGAGAGAGAGAGAGAGAGAGAGAGAGACAGAGACAGACAGACAGAAAGACAGACAGACAGACAGACAGACAGACAGACAGACAGACAGACAGACAGACAGACAGACAGACAGAAAACAGACAGACAAACACACAGAGAGAGACAGAGACAGACAGACAGACAGACATGTGTTTGGGGATGACAACGAGGACAGTGATTTTCATTTCTCAAAAATAGTTACTTATTTTGGTTTTTAGCCCCATCGGAACAAAGAGTTTCAAGTGACTATTCAGCAGTCAAGATGTAGGATAAGAAGTGACCTGTTACTCATTACTACCTTGTCCGTGTATATGAGTTGCCAGTTACTTACTGTACTTAAGATCAAAATAATCAGATCCTAAGTTAGGAAACTTCAAGTGCCCAACACAAAACTTACTTACTCATCAAGCTGTATTTGAGCTGTTCGTTTTATCATACACGACAATAATTCAGCTCTAAAGTATCTGAGTAAATAGCTTCGTAGGCTTTTATTCACGTACTTTAATTATATACCGACATTAGATCGTTAAGAAGAGTTTTCGTTGTTTTTCTTTTCTAATAACTTTCATTTCACGCATCAGATTTTATCAAGATAGCTCGTAATAGCTTATGGAAAAAGAGAGAAAAGTAAAGATTTTATCTTTCAGTTTTCAGTTAATATGATCGATGCGATCAGAATATTTTTGCATCTATTATTTCAAATTATTTGCAAAACATTTCACTCTTTATATTTGCGTGCCTGTTATCTCTCTCTCTCTCTCTCTCTCTCTCTCTCTCTCTCTCTCTCTCTCTCTCTCTCTCTCTCTCTCTCTCTCTCTCTCTCTCTCTCTTTCTCTCTCTCTGATTCATTCACTCATTAACTATCTCTCTCCCACCCCATCTGCAACTATGTTTGTGTCACCAAAACGTAATTATTATCATTACTTTAATTTCACGTTACTTGTGGTAAAGCAGTGTTCGAATGACCTTTCTCTACGATACCAAGGCAAATAATAATACGTCGACTGTTGAGTCGTGTGAAAGATGATGTGGTCGCCCTATCTGTCGACCGAGAAAGCTATCAGTAGTTATAGCTGGAATGTAATGTCAACCCAAAGTTGACAAAATAATTGTATTGTTCGCAAGCGAACCGAAGTGAGTGGGTCGTGGTGAAGTTCCTCACGGTATAACTGACTAAGCACTGTGCATGTGAAGTGGATATAGAGCCTGCGATGGACTACAAATTTGTTGACAGAATGAGAGATATTGGTGTTTTACAGACTTTCCGCGCGCGCGACCAGTGTGAAGGAACATGAATGTTTAACAGATGTAACGCTCTAAAGCTGCCGTACGTGCAATAAGTGTAAAAATCCAAAAAAATTGCGAATGATGATTCAGCTAAACCGTCGTGGTAATCAGTATCTATAAAGAGAAACACTTGAGCTAAGTGAATGTGCTAGCTTACCATGTAAATTATTGAGTACCAGACAAGTGTGTTATGAGCTCTTGCTTCACATTATTCTGTGCACGTTCCAATCTTCAACTTTCACGGATGTTTTAATAGTATATCTAATGACTATATTTAGATTTATACATCTTTTTTTTCGATAATAAGATTTTTATAACTTTGATCGTGTTGAATTGCGGCTGTGTAAAAGACTCCATTAAATTCGTTTCTTTAGCAGTTTTGATTATCTGACTACGTGAATATTTTTGTTCCTTATTTTGTGAAGGACCGAATTATAATCTACATGACCGAGAATTGATGAGAGAAACATTTTTGTGATAATTTTTACCTATGTTGAGCAGGAGATGTTTGTTTAATTAATTGCGACACGCATCCTTTTTTTTTAAGGAGAAAAGGGTAAAGAAAACCCACTTTTAGAATTGTTAGATCCTAAGCAGCTCAGTTTATGACGGTGGGCTTAGCCAGCTAAAGTTTAAAATTGACAAAGACGTGTGACAGCATAATTGAATCCAACCAAGATGAGCATCGTATCTTTTCCATAGGCAACGCCCCCTATTCTGAGGCTAGGATTTGAAAACTGGAAGATCCTGAACGACTTCACTTAACTGCGTCTCTGGCCGGTTCATATCCCTAGAGTTTCTCCCTTATGACATGCGTACTTGACACTTGAATGTAGCCGTGCTAGTCATTGAGAGGGCCTCTGGTCAGGCCAAGAATCTTCATAGTAACTTAATAAATCCTGATCAGAAAGCAAACATACAGAGAACCCGGGTACGTTTACTTTGTGCCACAAAGGCTGGTCAAAATAGGAAAAATCTGTATATTTGGATGTGGAGATTTGAAGGTTGGCACTTCAGTTTCAACGGTCTCTCTCTCTCTCTCTCTCTCTCTCTCTCTCTCTCTCTCTCTCTCTCTCTCTCTCTCTCTCTCTCTCTCTCTCTCTCTCTCTCTCTCTCTCTCTCTCTCTCTTTCTCTCTTGGGAACAAAACGGTTTGCATGGGATTTTAAGGAAAACGTCTAAAAGGGGCAGCAGCATTTTGTTTGTATTTTTTTAGAGATAGAAATTTGAAATATTTCGGAAGAGCGAACATAAAGTTCTCTCTCTCTCTCTCTCTCTCTCTCTCTCTCTCTCTCTCTCTCTCTCTCTCTCTCTCTCTCTCTCTCTCTCTCTCTCTCTCTCTCTCTCTCTCTCTCTCTCTCTCTCTCTCTCTCTCTCTCTCTCTCTCTCTCTCTCTCTCTCTCTCTCTCTCTCTCTCTCTCTTTCTCTCCCTTTTTCAACTCTCCTGCCTTTCATTCTTTTTTTTCTGAGAATCATGGTGGATCTGAACGTGTTGCACCTAATCTATATTTTTTCTTCAATTTAAATAAGCTCTACCGAAAGTATATATTAAATTTTTCTCATGTTTGAAAAAGAGCATGTCTATTTATAAAGGAGCTGGGGCTTAAGGCTTATTATTTCGTCTAATACCATCAAAGGCATAATTCCGTTTGTTGACAATACTATATTAATATTTGCTGGAACCTTTTTCAGACCATAATAAATATGTTTAACACAATAGTTTTGTATGTTCTTTGTGAGTCTCATTCAACCATCTCTCAGATACACACAAAGCGCTCTGTTTTGATCGGCATGAACTGTGTTTGGAGTATGCATGCTCTGATCTCAAATCTGATATCAGAAAATAATATTATTGGTTTAAAAAAATCTAGAACTGAAATTTTTTTTTGGAAAAAAAGCCAACAAAACAATCAGGCGTGCATATTAATCTCCTACATTCGTATTATTTGGTGTCGACTGCTTTTACAATAACATGCAGACCTGCTGCACTATGTACTTAGGAAGGGAGGTAGATATACTTGACAGGCCAAACTGGTTCCACGTTAATTGAACGACTCATTCTTGGCTCTAGGTTCTTTGCGGCGGCGAGCCGTGTATGTAAGGTAATGCTAAACCACACAACGGTCAGTGTTCTGGGCGGTATATGAGTGCCGCTCGCTTGTTTACTTTGTCCGGTCACGATAAGTATCTTTAGGGAGATTTGCACAAGAAAACAGCTCGAGTGATTAGTTCTGGTTAGTGGATTGAACCTGTTGGTCAGACCTTTCCCTGGAGCAGCTAGATCGATCACAGGGAACCAAGTTGTTGTTGTTTTAGTAGATATTGTTTTTCCTTCTTCACTCTGGATTACACTGAAGTCGGTTGTTAATGTTAGAGCATAATTAGCAATACAGTTAAGTGCACCGAATGATCTTCATCGTTTTTGAATGATCAAGTTATACGCTTATATTAACGATAAATTAATCGAGCCAAGTTTTGAGTTACTTTTCCTAAGATTGATTTTTTTTTTCAATTTGTTTTTGTTTTTTATTAAAGTTGCTACGAAATTTAATCATAAGATTAGAGCTTTGCTCTTGTGCAATAAGCTGCATTTCATCTTCTTCAGTAAAAAGTCTAGATTGGTAACTATCGTAACAAACATTTTTTTTTATCGTTAAGTAAGTTTTTAACCTCATTCAATTTTCTTTTCTTCCCATCCCCTTGCGCTGCCTGGTTTATCTCCTTAATTTTTCATTGCTATCAATTCTTCTCTTTTCCTTTTTTTCCCTTCTTCTTAGCCTCTTTCTCCTGCGTTTCCATTTACAGTTTTTGCTGACTCTTCTATCAATAATTATATACTATGCCTCATTCGAACGTCCTCTTTAAACAGACTTGACTCAAATGTAGAATCAATTCAGATTGTTGGGTCGTAATTTAAAGTTAAAAAACAATTTTGTCGATGACTAGTTCTACAATGAGAATTTTTTTTGAATGTTACTAGGTCTGTACCACGAGTGAAACCCACATTAATTCAGCACAGCATTCAAAAGCAGAAGTTCGTTAATTGGGAAGTGGAGATCTGTTCGTACGTGCCATATGATATGCATCGCATACTTTTTGCAGCCCAAGCATCTGTATGTGATGGTGTTTTGCTTTCTGGTTTTCTTTGCTGCTAAAATGTATTTGCATTTAGGCATACATTTTCACTGGGTTTGCTTTATTTTTTTTTTTATTTTGCCTCAAAAGAAAATGAATGTTTCGGTACTTTCTATTATGAGGGGTCGATCACCTTCAGAGACAATTTATTTTATCAAGTGAATGTGCTTTTGTGGGAGTGTGTGTGTGTATGTGGAAACGGGGAGTGAGTAGCAGGCAGGGTGAGCTGATGGAGCTGGAAATAGAGAAGGAATATCGCACTAGCTGTTTTGGTTTTGCGTTTCCTTTCCACTCAAAAACAGTTATCATAATTATGCATAAAGTAGATTATGAAGGACAATAAATAGATAGATAGAGATCGAAAAGAGACAGAGGCAAAAAAGTAGAGAGGCAGAGGTAGAGAAACCAAGAGACAATGACAGAGACAGAGACAGGGATAGAGATAGGCAGCCAGACAAAAAGCTGGTGTTTTTATCATGTATTTTCTCATACTTTTTTTTTGTTTACGATTGCCTCTCGACATTTTACAACATCTGATGATTGTTTATTTGATATAGTCGGTTTACAGTTTGGTGTCCCTAATCCTCTATGGAGGAGAAAATCTTTAAAGGAAAATGTGGGGAAAAGGATTCAGAGAGAAGGAGAGAGAGAGAGAGAGAGAGAGAGAGAGAGAGAGAGAGAGAGAGAGAGAGAGAGAGAAAGAGCTAGAGATAGAGAGAGAGAAAGAGCTAGAGAGAGAGAGAGAGAGAGAGAGAGAGAGAGAGAGAGAGAGAGAGAGAGAGAGAGAGAGAGAGAAAGAGCTAGAGAGAGAGAGAGAGAGTGAGAGAGGATGCAAGTTGGTAAGAGAGGAATCACGACAATGAGCAGATTTATTTTTGGGTTTGGATAATTCTGCGGGTTAGAAGCATGCTCTTTGATACCTTCATGACTTTACTTACTGCCTGATGCGACGGAAGGGTCCAGCACTCGCACAAACGTGTGACGATGGCTCTGCTTATCTAACACAGTACTAGGCTGGCTGATAACAGAGAGTCTATATAGTTACATGATGATACACAATCATGCACAAAAGTATATAATGTTAGCTTATAACCTAATAGGCTGTAAGCATTTGATAAAACGCCTTATTTGTGAATTCATTTTGATTTTTGTAGGTTATATATATAAATTTTATCATACGTTTCAAGTGTTCGTTACCCATTTTTTTCCCTATTGCTATGAGACGAAGAGAGACATTTAACAGCCAAAAAAGGTAGGCAGGCAGACAGATATCCTCAACCTTCCAGGCAGATAGGTAAAAACATTGGCAGCAGAAGTAGAGCGATGCAGACATTAATACCAAGATATTTAACGAAAGCATAAATAAACATTACCAGCAGGCAAGTAGGTTGAAGATGGGTAGACTCGCACAATGCTGAAAGAAAGAATCGACAGGCAATGGATGGATAGGGATAAAGAACTAGCTGTAAAATAATCTAGGTATTATAAGGTTCAGAGACAAGTCGCACCTGTGCTAATAGAGTGAGTGAGAGAGAGAGAGAGAGAGAGAGAGAGAGAGAGAGAGAGAGAGAGAGAGAGAGAGAGAGGCAGACAGACAGACAGACAGACAGACAGGCAGACAGACAGAGACAGACACACAGACAGACAAAATAATTTAGATAGCTAGACAGGTAGATAATATATTGATAAATAAATATACTGATAGACACATTGGGGCATGAATGAATAGATAGATAGATAGAGAGAGAGAATGAGTGAGGAGGAGAAACTATAAATGTATCATAGACACCTATTTTAGTGCCCCTTACAATGATTGGCATTATTCCTGGTAATTCTTAAACATTTAACATCCTCTGAGAATGTCTCAATTTTTATACTGAGAGATAACTAGAGGTATTACTATCAGTGTAGCAGAATACATTCTTGTTTTAGGTGAGTCGTGCCAACAAAGTCTCTAGCCCACTCTAAACCTCTTCATTCCTTCCCAGCTCTTCTCCCCTGTAGCGCTCCTGTTCCTGGAGTCTAACCTTTTTCTGAAGGTTATTATTGTTTAACTTCAATATCTCTTATTCCATAAATCACTCTCTTTGTGAGTGGGGTTATTTTTTCCATATGGGTAAGCTGCCAAAAAGATTGACAAAAGAATAATCGCACGAATTTTGTTCTTCTTTACAAAATTAGACATTGAAATAAATGAGTTTTTTTTTTTAATTCGTAAGATAAAAGCTTTAAGAAATAATTATATATTGGAGAAAAAGGGCCATTTTTTTTTTATTTTTTTTTTGTATAATGCGTTTGTTGCTTCTTTTTTTTCTCTTTGTGCATGCGTTTGTGAAAGTTTCCAATCAATGGTCAATGAATAAAGCAATCTATTTCACTCTCTATATATAATTTCCTCTTTCGTTCCCTTCTCTTCCATTACCTCTTCTTTCTCTCTCTCCTAACTCCCGCTCTGTCACTGTCAGTCTGCCTGTTTGTATGTCTGTCTACATGTCTATCTCTGTCTGTCTGTCTGTCTGTCTTTCTCTCTCTCTCTCTCTCTTTCTCTCTCTCTCTCTCTCTCTCTCTCTCTCGTTTTTTTTTTTTCTTTTTTTTTTTGCTTCACTCTTTGGTACGTTTGAGTGCCTTGTTAATCAGCCCATTTTTTTTATTTAACTTCCCCTCTTATACCTACAGCAGTTCTTCCCGCTAAATATATAAATAATATGATCTTATATCTTTCTAGCGCGATGCGTATTCCCCTATCGACAGATATTGTCTGCACCGAGCGCTGTCCCTTGTGGATTAAGTTTGGGTCTCACTCCTGCCCTGCTTGACCAGCGGTGGTGCAATGTGTTGCAAGCTCCTGAAATCAGATATAAATGGCATTCTAGACATGAGCTTGCTATTCACGACCCTCCGATTTCTATTTCGCGACTCAGCTTCTGTCTAGTGACGCTGTCTGTGACGCTGTCTCCTCCGGTCACTAGATCTACTGTCTTCCAATTTCTGTTGTCCGTCTTTGCAGGACTTGCTAGGTTAGGAATCTGGGGCCTCTTTGGTGTAATTTCATTCCACATTAATTATTTTTTTCTTTCAAAACAATGAAGACTACTTTTCTTTCAACCATTTTGTCGTTACGCACATATAATTTTACCGGTGTGAAGCAGCAAAACACCTTTTTAAAAAGACTTAACTCAAATCACTCTTGGTTAAACTCTCTCTCTAACGTCTTGTCTTACTCATCTTGTTTTAAAGTGAATCATCCAGCATGTTTTGAATCCATATGTTGAGGTGGTTTTTTTTATTGTTTTGGTTTTGTCTTTCATTTTCCCATCTGTTTGCAACAAGACAGATGCCAGAGATTTATTCTCGTTCTCGACATTCTAACTTCTCATCCAGGTCTCCTTGTTCGGCTTAATTTTATAGGAATCAATGAATTAGAGAAGTTGAGGAAAAAATGCACACTGATTTCTTGATGTTCATTTCATTCCGAGGAATCTTTATTAGATCAGAATTACTGTTGACTTTAAAGCTTTAGATTACGCTCCAAATTCTGTCTCTTGCACATAGTTGTAATTTATGTTACCGCAGCCAGTGCGATGTGAAAGCTTTTATTGTAAAATCTATACCGAGCATGCATTTTATTTTTACGATTACATGGACTTTGGCAGTTTTATGACATCTTAAAGATAAAACAAGGGAGTTTTGTGTACATTCTTGACCTGGAGACACAGATGAAATAGTATGCCATGTAGACGAAGTAGGGAAAAAAGATTGAAAATACAGGTGTTTTCGAAGGAAAGAATAATCTTAAAGTCGGCGATGCTGGTCAAATGAGACACTTTAACTCTGAGCTTACGGAGCAGGATAAACATACAGACCCAGCAACCAGGCCCTTCTATAGACACATGAAAGTATCGAGAGCAAAAAAGAATATAGATGAACAGATGATATGTCTTACAAAACATAAGTAATCACAAATACACTGACACACTAGGCCTATTTGCAGCCATGAACTTAGCGAGGTAGAGACGAGCGCAGATATAGGGAGCCATTTGTAGACTGTAGACAGCTGTTGTTGGAGCAGGAAAGGGCGTCCTTCCACAGCGATGCACGGTACTGACAAGCCAATGCCTTCCGTAAATGGCAAAGTAGTCTATGGTCTCTCGACTGCCTTCTTCCTTCCATCTCCATCCATCTTAGTCTAGAGAAGAGAAGAGAAAGAGAGAGAGAGAGAGAGAGAGAGAGAGAGAGAGAGAGAGAGAGAGAGAGAGAGAGAGAGAGAGAGAGAGAGAAAACATATTTCCAGTTTACTACTACATATATATAACGTTATGGCGCTCACCAGATGAACCAGATTTTAGCAATCGGATCAGCATAATTCTCCAGCACCGGCTGCTGCTATCATGCCTGAGGATCGAGGCCGTTGCCACATCCAGACGCTGTTCGGCGATTAATCCCGTCCAGGTATTCCTCACCTGCTAATCCAAGACGCCTGGGCCGAGGCAGTTTGTAAAGCCCGATGCGTGCTCGTTCGTTCAGTTGTTTTCACCAAGCGGTAACCGTCGTTCAATCGCAGGATCTAGATTTCTAGATCTAGCTAGTGAAGCTAGCCCGGCGCAAGGTGTACCGCTGACTGTCTCCCGAGGTTTGCAAGCTTAAAACTAGATCTAGATCTAACTGGGAGCTCGTTTCAGTTAGTTGAGCTAGAGACTGTCTTATCCTAGTTGCAGCGGTGCAGCGGTTGCGAGGTAGTTGCTCTAAAGTATCGTCTTGTATGGTGGCCTGTGTGATGATAAAGTGTTCGAGTCTCACAAAACGCACTTGGATTATTACTTCTTATTCCAATTCTCTCTGAAGATTCCTCCGCACAGGCGTTTTGGCAACTGATCTTCAGTATCAAATGTGTAACAGTGAACTAATTTAAAGTGCTTTATGTGTATATTTTTTCCTTTCCAAGCGCTATTGGATTTCCATATTCATAGAAACTTCTGCTTGGAAAATTTATATATTAGCAAGAAGCTGCGGGCATAAGTGTTACTTTTTGTTATATTGAGGCTGTCCAATTCATGTGTTCTCAACTTAAAGCTGAAGTCATTTAACTAAACAGTTGTTTACTGCTAACTAACCAGTTGTTTACTGACTAAACCGGGACTTCGTATTGAAAAGATATATTATACAATTATATGTATACTGGTTAATTGATTAATTTATAAAAGGATAAATAGATTCCGATAGATATATAACTAGGCAGATAAGACACATGGATACGTTAAAAGATAGAGAAACTAGAATCTAGATAAACTGTGAGTAGATAATTTTGTTTATTGCTTGTTTCGTTGATCGTTTGATATAGCCCCTCCGTAAGTTGATCTTGGGCCTTTTCTGCATAAAAAGAAGCTCTGTGGAGCCGGATATCTGGGCTGACGTTCTAACCCTATACTAACCAACACTTTTGATAAATAGCTTCGAGAGAGACAGAAAAATAAACAGGTATATTGTCCATTTAACAACGACAAATAGGCAGATAAAGATACTTTTATTGATCTATTGATGGAAGAAAGACAGTTAAACTACAGGAATCGAACAGCACGGTTC
Organism: Elysia crispata; assembly: GCA_033675545.1. Lineage (NCBI taxonomy): Eukaryota > Metazoa > Mollusca > Gastropoda > Plakobranchidae > Elysia > Elysia crispata. The sequence continues at coordinate 636,577 of JAWDGP010001468.1, forward strand.
AATGACAAGTACCGCTTCTAGAATTGAACGATAAAGGAAACATTTAAAGGAAAATGATTCGATTTAGTTTAAATGAACACAGAATATGCCAAAGACGGATCGCCACACAATGACTATTACTCGAAAAACCTTTAGACTGAAGTGCTAATGTTTCTTGAGGCTTTCTCGCCTTGCGTTAAGAGTACAGCTAGACATATAGGGCATGAAGTAAGCACAGTTTATTATATTGTCATAAAGAGCCTATCATTCACACAGTATCGATTTCTGCTGAGATTTTTTTCTTGACGCCTCTGTGTTTATGGGCGACTTGTTAAGGCAACAAACGGCCTTCTGGTGTCGACCTCGTCTGAACACTTTTGAGTCCTTGAAGTGGTGTGAATTACATTTTTTTTAAATGTGGGTGTGATTCATATCGGCAACTTTATAAAGTTGATTATTGCGGACTGAAGACTTGGAATTCATCTCAGTTTACCGTTTTATCGGTCTGTCTTAGAGTGTATAGCCTGCCAAAAGTAGTTCTGTTCAAATAGTTTAGCTGTAACGATACTGTCTTTTGGTCCTAGTTTGTTCCATTCTGGCCCAATATTCGAAGCACGTTATATATCCGATAACATGACATGACATTGTTTGCACGAGCCGCAGTCTCATTATATCGTTGGCTATGTCTAATAGAAACCTAAGTTTATAAGAGAGATAATTTTTTGTAATGCTTATGAGAACAGACAAAAAAAAAAGAATCCCTTTCTCTCTGTCTATACTATTGTGACTTGAGATGACTGCATGTGCATGTTCTAGTTATCATCTCTTATTAGTGAAAGAGTCATGTGCAATGACATGAATGATGTCTCCTGCTCAGAGGCGGTTCAGATCTAATCTAGATCCAGTCCCTGACTGGCTGGCGCATTCTTAGGAAGTGCATGGTTCCAATAAAAGCTTTCTCTCAGTCAGCCCTGTCGACGACGGCAGGTCAAATTACTCTCTAGCACCCTCCTGGTGTCTGGCGCTATTAGCTTTGTTAAGTAGAGTAAATCATTCGGTGAACTTTGGCCTCGCTCACTCGGAACTAATCTCGTTGAGATCTCGTGACGTTTGGTACCGGAAGATTTCATTATTTTCGCCTCATTTTAGGTCATTAAGTTTTCAGTGTACAATGTATTTTGAATTGACTCATTACTTGTAATCGTGGGTTTAATTTAAAAAAAAATTCTCATCGACCCCTTGAAGTGCCAGTTTGGAATTTTTAGTGTGATTGAGGGATTTTTTAATGTGTAATCTTGGCAGGTTTTTTTTTAATCTGCTTCCATTCTGAAATTATTGTTACTTATTTTAGTCTCATTTTTCTTATCTAGGGCATTCTGTAATTTAGACACAGTCATGTTAACACGAGATAAGGACATACTATCATTCTATCTTTCTCGCCCATTAGTGTCTGAAAGATTTTAGGAATCTTAACTAATCTAGATCCAAGCTGTTTCTTGTTCTTGGTAACTTTTGTCGACAGACATATTTCAAATAATTTTAAGTTTGACAACAGTGGTTGTTATGTTATTCCCTCGGTAGATAACGAAACAGGGGCTAACTTCTTTCCGTAGCATTATAGCAGCAGTTTTACTGTATGAGAACTACACAATATAAGTCATTATACTAAAGGCCATGCTCCTAACAAGGTCGATTGGTGAGAGAAAGTTCTAGTCCCTTTTGTAGATCAACTCGTTTCATACATATTTGGTATAAATTGCTTCTTTTTCCTGCATTTCCGGCTTTTATGGCGTGAATAAAAGAAATCAAAAAAGATGTATGAGAAATAGATGCTGGAGAATGCTGACATTTCCTGGTGTAAATGCAAGCCTACATCTATAAATCCCTTAATGATATTTGAACAAAAGAGTTCAATACAGGATTCTCTTTTGTTCGTTCGCCTCTACTGTTGTGTGAAGGTTTTGAGAATTATTGCTACAACAAATATAATATGCCGTCAAAGTAGTGTATTCTTTGTACATCAGGAGGTCGTAGTGGTGTACTTTGAACAGTATTGAAATGACCAAATGTGACGCTCCTTCTCTCTCTCTCTCTCTCTCTCTCTCTCTCTCTCTCTCTCTCTCTCTCTCTCTCTCTCTCTCTCTCTCTCTCTCTCTCTCTCTCTTCTTTATCTATTTTTCTATTTATTCCCCGAATCCACTTACGTCCATGTTTATTGTCGGTTCTCTCTTTCCTTCAGTCTATCTATCTATCTATCTATCTATCTATCTATCTATCTATCTATCTATCTATCTATCTATCTACCTATATATCTATCTATCTATCTAGTTATCTATCTATCTATCATAAATTCGTTTCTATTTTTCTATCTACATGATTCTTTCAACCTTTTAAGCTAGCCATTTTTCTGTCACAATTCATCCTTCCTTGCCCTCTGTGACCATCAGTTTATATTCCTCTTTCTCCTTGTCAATATCTACACATATTTGCTGCCGCTTTGTTTTCATCTCCCTCCTGCTTCCCGACTCTTTTGTCGTGTTTTCTTTCAAAGATAGCGTTGATATATCAGTTTTCTTGAAGCAAAGGTAGTATTGGTCTATCAGTTTGTTTAAATAACAATTTGTCCTTTCAATTTTAATTTTTTTTGGGAGTGGGAGGGTGTGTGCGTGTGTGTGTGTGTGTGTGTGGGGGTGGAGGGCTAAGGGGAGGCTTTTTTACCCTTAGGGTTTCTTTTAGACAGTAAGTTTAGCCTTATTTCAGAGCTTTGACGATAATTCATTCCTTTGTTGTTGTTTTTTGGATTTAAGGAAATCCGGCAGCTTTTGCATCTTAACTTCTATGTCCCTCTATCCGACGAATCATTCCCTCTGAGTATTAAATGGTCGGTTCTGTGGTTCAGGATGTTTGTTCTCCAAAACTTAAATACAAATCTGTTTTCCCATATGGAGTCAATGGACCGGGCATCGTTTAGCATTTTGAACTAAGTGTTTCGAAATGTTAAAATGTTTCTGTACTAGGGAAGCCACTCAAATAACTCAGCTAGGAATCACTTTGTCTTGGTCTTCAGACATTTCTTTTCGTCATGATAATCATGGCGATGTGCAATTAACTGAACCAGTTTTTAAAGAAAACTATGATAAATCCTCGACTGCAGCGAACTGTTCACATAGAATCACATAAACACTTAAGACTGTTTCAATTGTCATTCGAGATGTATTCCGGTTCATGTACGCTGATATCCTAATTGTCAGCTGGTGCAAACGTTCTCGTATCAGCACTGTAAACATCCTGCTAATTTTAACTCTTTAGCCGAGCCAAACGGCTTGAGCTAATAATGCATGATGCGAGAGAAGTCATGGTTTGTTGCGCATCGTTCAAAAGACAGGAAACCTAAAGTTACACAACGTGTTCTATATTTGAGTTGATTGGACGTTGGAAGGCCAATTAAAACTATTTTTTCCCCCTGGAGTGTGTAAGGAGGAAAGTTTAAGTTTGAATAGATTATTCAGGTTCTTGATTCTCGTCTGGGCAACATTTGAGTTGCTAGCTAGTTTTGGGCTGGGCTTCTGAAACAACCTAAGGTTTATTATTATTATTATTATTATTATTATTATTATTATTATTATTATTATTATTATTATTATTATTATTATTATAAGGACAACTCATATTCATAACTAATGTTAAAATATTATATGAAGAAAGTTTTGTTATTATGTTTAAGCTGTCCTAAGCCCATAAAAATCAACAGAAGGAGAAAGTAAGCATATTCACAGATTTTCTAAACGCCCTGTCCAGGATAGAAAAGATGCACATAATTATGCAAGACATTAAGGCTAAATCTATTACTTCACCAAAATTCGTTTACAATAGGATGGAGATATCAAAAATCTTATCTTTATTGAAACCTCCAGAATCCATTTTATTCCACAAGTACTCTGCTACTGCCTGGTGACAACAATACAAAGGATGGTCGAGAAGCGTGATGTCTGCTTCTTCACACTGCACACATATTCTCTCTCTCTCTCTCTCTCTCTCTCTCTCTCTCTCTCTCTCTCTCTCTCTCTCTCTCTCTCTCTCTCTCTCTCTCTCTCTCTCTATCTATCTCTCTTCCCCTCTCTCCCTCTTCTCTCTCTCTTTCTTCCTCTCTCTCTTTCTATACCTCTTTTCCCATCTCTCTCTTTTCACCTCCCTCCTTCAGTTCTTCAGTTCTAAGTAACAATGTTTGTAGAAGGGCAAACGATAGCCTGTGTTTAATTTTCAGCCAAGTTCATTGTGGAGCAGGCCCCAGTGAATGAATCTGGTATGCTTGAATGACCATAGCTAGAGAACTGATCTATCTACTCGTCGCCCTTTACTTTGGCGACAAAAAATCTGTGCGCGCTGAGCCATAAAGTCCTGGGGAGCCTGGGGCATGTTGGTGCCTTGAGCAGCGGGAGACGATACTAGAAAAAAAAAAAAAAGAAAGACAGATAGATAGATAAACGAAGAAAGAAGAAGGGATAGAGATGTATGCTTTTATCTAGTGACAGAGAAGCAGAGAGCTTTTATGGTCAAAGTGACTTTTTTACTGGAAACAAAACCGCTAGCATCTTTTGGACTGGGCCAAGACATTATTCGAACATTTAATACAAATTTAGTTTTCTTCTACTGTATCTAATTGATGACTAAAAGTATCAGCGCAGTAAGTTATTTTTGTGTTTCTTCAGAAAGTATGTTTTTGCACGTTTTTTTTTTTTTTGTTTTTTTTTTTAATTTTCTTTTTAAGCTTCCTAGTTCCAGCACTGCTGGTATTAAGGATTCAGAGTATAAGATTTAGCCCAGTAAAAAAAATAATGCGGAAAATTGCCAAACTCAAGGAGTCCATCCGGCAATATATTTAAATCAAAAATATATCTGAAGTCTCAAATCCCGTATTATGACTAAGGTTCAGAGGATAGAAAGCCTTATATAAGAACAGGGACTAATACTTAATGGGTTCAAAAAAGTAGCTTACTTGAACTGTCATACAGATACAAAAGGAAAGTGTTTTGGTAGTCTCAGAATGAGAAATAAGTTAGTGAAATTGGAGAGAAACTCAAGATACGTGATTTTCTTTCCACTACTTTGACATTCAACTTGCTGTTTTTTAATATTTGTAATTGATAATCTAGCCTGTTTTATCTGTCCAGCGAACTGTGTAGATACTTTACCTGGCTTCACATGCCATGAAGAATTTTCTTATATCGCAGCTTTTTTTTTTTACTTATTGGTTGGAGCTTTGTTATACCCCGCTGATCTAACATTGAAAACACTTAAAGATAATTACATGCTTTTATGCGAAGGGAGCATGTAATGTCATCGTGATCATCTTTAACTTTCCATTTTAATTCAATTTAAGTGCTAGTAGTTTCTTCTAGTTGTTCTTCTACTTCTTCTCTTTCTTCTTCTTCTTCTTCTTCTTCTTCTTCTTCTTCTTCTTCTTCTTCTTCTTCTTCTTCTTCTTCTTCTTCTTCTTCTTCTTCTTATCCTCCTCCTCCTCCTCCTCCTCCTCCTCCTCCTCCTCCTCCTCCTCCTACTTTTCCGTCTTTGTCTTCTTTTTCTTCTCTTAGTTATTATTATTATTATTATTATTATTATTATTATTATTATTATTATTATTATTATTATTATTATTATTATTATTATTATTATTATTATTGTCATCATCATCACCATCATCATCATCATCATCATCATCATCATCTACAGAAGGAGGTGCTTGTGGAAACCTTAAATGTGTATTCCACTCCTTCTTCACCCGCAAAAGCATGACTTGATCTTTTTTGTTTTTAAACACGCGACCTATGACACATCTTCCCTACATTGATGTGTCATTTGGTGAATATCTCTGTGTGTTGTGTGGCGAGACGGCGCATATTAGATTAGGCTAAAGAATATTCGTAAAAATAGTTGTACCGTTTCTGACATAATTTAAAACTGTATCTCGGCAAAATTATTATTTAACCCTCATAATATACAAAAAATTATTTGGTTTTGTGTTCTAGTGCATTATATTAATTTTTATTAACAGTCTATCCTTTGATCATTATCATCTCTATTTTATACTTATGTGCCCATTCAGTATTCCTCTGCAGCAATGGGAAAAGATTTGTAGATTTTGTGAGAAGATTATCTCTGCGTGACTTTGCCTTATTTTCCTCGGCGCTTTCAACAAGCGTTTAGCTAGACGCGTCCTGACAGTTGTAATCCATAGGTAATCAGTGTTCAGGCATGGAGACCCGTGTCTTTTGTTTCATCATGTCAAAGTTAATTGAAGGTCTCAGTGGTCAAGGAGAAAGATCTAATATTTAGACAAGAGGTCTGTGGCTTGATGATGGATAGCTTTTGTCAATCCAAACCATCTGATGGTTCTGTTAGGGTGAGTGAGCCTGTTGCTTCTATTTTTTTTCCTTTTTCGAGCCCTGCATGTAGGACTCACTCTGCAAATTCAACCCGCGGAAAGGAAACGTTTCATTTGTTCTCTTGAAAAAATAGTAGATAGATCAATGGTACGAATCCATTTATACTACCGACATGTATGTTTATAATTATTCACTGTCTGAAAAACCTACTGTTGTTGGGTTATGATGTAACACTATTAAGATCATCAAAGTTAATCCAAGAAAATGTTTTTCCATTTAAATTTTAAACATCCATAGATAAATGCCATATCGCTCTGAGGTTTCTTCAGCTTAACTCTCTCTTCTTCGCCTCTGGACCTCGATGGAACTATTTTTCGAATTTTTCATGTTGTGGGTCTGAAAAATTTTCATTGTTGAGTTTACGATAGGAAAATAAACTGAATTCAGTAAATTTTTAGATCACAAAAATGCTGTGCCCTATGCTCTCACCGGTTGTCGAGACTTTGAAGAGAGGGAATGGGTCTTAAGTTGTATACGATGTGAATTAGCCAGTTTGTTTGGTTAAAAGAAAGAGAAAAATAAGACTTCTCTCTCTCTCTCTCTCTCTCTCTCTCTCTCTCTCTCTCTCTCTCTCTCTCTCTCTCTCTCTCTCTCGCTCTCTTTCTCTCTCTTCCTTTCTCTCTCTCTCGCTCTCTTTCTCTCTCTTTCTTTCCCTCTCTTTCGCTTCGTTTCTTTATTACTGTTTGCCTTTCTCATTTATTCTCTCTCTTATCTCATCTGCTTACTTTCTCTCTCTCTCTCTCTCTCTCTCTCTCTCTCTCTCTCTCTCTCTCTCTCTCTCTCTCTCTCTCTCTCTCTCTCTCTCTCTCTATCTATCTATCTATCTATCTATCTCACTCTCTCCGGCTTCCCTTCCTCTCTGTGTGTCTGTCTCTCACTTTCTCTCGCTCTCTTTCTCATTATCACTCCATTTCTCTATATCTCTCTTATTGTTATTTTTTTTTTTTTTTTGTAACAGGCAGTAATCTAAAAATCTTTCTTCATTATAAACTATGCCACTCTATCCATCTGTATTTTGGCTTTATCTAGTCTTTTTCGCTGATGAAAAAAAAATAGAAAATTTAGATTTGTAGATCATTTAATTTGTTTGGTTTTTTCAGCTTGGTTCATCAAGGATGTTCTAGGGCATGTGCTTGGTGTAAATAATTGATTAAAAAGTGCATGTATTGTTGTTATGATGTGATACTGTTTTATCTGAGAGCTCCATCCAACTGCCTATGGTAACATTGCACAGGACGTGCTGCAGTGACTAAATCATAGATTATAATAGTCATTCTCCAATGGGAAGCATAGCTTCTCGATCGAAATGCGATTTCTTTGTTGATACAACATGTCTAGAAGGTTCTTCACTTTTAACTTTTTCTTTTTCTCTCACTCCATCAGTTCCAGAAAAGTCTGCTTTAAAACTGGACACAAAGGAAAAAATGTGAAGATATTTAACTTAATCATAGGTTTTACCATCATTTTTTTTTACAACAACTTCAACTTTGGGTCTCAGGGTTCTCGGAAACACCACAACCATGAAACTTCTAACTGTACGGAATGTAAAAATTGTGTACTTTCTCGAGCTGTTCATGTACTATATTAAAAAAAAAAGTCCTACCTATTTGTTTACAAAATTGATTGTTTCGTCCTCAGTTCAACATTTAAATCTATAGAGTCCATATCAGATCTAGGCTTTAAAGGTTGAAGGTTGAAAAAAGAATTTAGAATTAAAATTGTAAACTTAGTATAACTTATTCTCATGTTACTGTCCAAATGTGCTTTAAAAAGACCCAAATGTTTCTATTTTCGGGAAATGTTTATGGACCCAGTTAGCAAATCAATAGATGTTTTCTCGAAACTTTTTTTGGGCAGACATCTTAACTCAATGTGCTTTAAATTACAGTAATACCCGGTAGTCATAAACGGAGCACCTGGAACTTGAATAGTATGTGAACGCCAGCAATGTCTTTGGCGCTGCAATAATGATACATGTATTTGATTTCCTGTTTTGCGTTATGTGCAAATCTAAGATTACATTAAGTTTACGGATTTACCCCCACGCCAATGCCTACCTCTGGTTTTGAGAGACGTTCATGCCATTTGTGGTCCAGATTAGTCAAACCGTTTGGTCTGGCATATCGGCCACACATACAAACAAGTCTGAAAGTTGCTAATGCATGGTATAGATAATAGGCCTCAGGTTTCATGGCGGAGAAATAAGTGTCGTTCGCTTTATTACGTGTCAATTAAGGTCATAATCGCTTTACTCTCTTTGGCTCTGCAGCTAAGTATAGATTTGTGAGACTTGCTACCCAAGATATGCATATGCCAACGAGCAGGATGTACGGTTGGGTGAAGAGAGATGGGAAAGATTCGCTTTTTTTAGAAGGCTGTTGGAATTGGGCAACAGCAGGAACAAAAGTCAAACCAGTGCATGTGAGGAAAGAAAGCATAATTATATAAATGAGAGAAATGAGAAGATAGTGAGTGTGTGTGTGTGTGTATGTATGTGAGAGAGAGAGGGGGGGAGAGAGAGAAAGAGAGAGAGAGAGAGAGAGAGAGAGAGAGAGAGAGAGAGAGAGAGAGAGAGAGAGAGAGAGAGAGAGAGAGAGAGAGAGAGAGAGAGAGAGAGAAAAGGGCACGTTGAAGATGAAGCCAACTTGGAAGATAATCGGGGTGCGCCTGAATTCTTTGCTTTCAGCATTCCGTGTCATACAGATATTATTTATGGGGTCTTGGGGGAGATTGGGCCGAACAGGAAGACGGCAAGTTCTTTATTCCCTGGTATTTTTATTCAATAAATAATCATGGTTGTGGGTCGCCCTATCAGGTGCATGTTGGCCAACAGATTTGCCGAGTATGTTGAGGGCATACTGTATGCACTAGATCATGATCGCGCTTTAGTCAGACTAGATATTTCCTTGAATTCAATGAAACTAATAGAAGAAAATTTCAAGGACATGAAGAGCTGCCTTGGTACTGGTATAAAATGATCCATCTCTCTCTTGGGCATTACTTATTCAGAGATCTTTACGATTATTGCTCTGTTTTGTTTAGCTTTTTTTTCTGGCACCCTTTTTCCCATGCTTTGACTGATTGTGGAAGAGTAGGCTATAACTTTTACCCAGGCTCTCGAAAAATACTTAATAAAATGAATTATAGGAGATCTCTGTGGAAAACGTCTTCATTGTGTGCGATATTTGGCAATCCGAGATAGAATTGTCTTACAGTTGGCAGATTCCAAGAAGGCGCCAGTGGCTGGGCTCTCGCGGTTAGGGAAAAAATTGGAAGAGATTGGCAAGGTTGTATCCTAGTTGTGCTGCTGCTGTCGACATGACAAGGATGCGATACCTGCTAAATCACATGACTTGTTAGTCAGAAGACTTGAGAAGAAGAGCTGGTCTTGGCATGCGATTCTAAAAATAGGCACTATTGCAATTTGAAGAATAACTATTGGTTGTTACTTATTTGGTATGCAGACACTTAGCAACAGCATACATTGCCCATTAAGGATTTCATCGGACAATTTTCAGTGAAAAGGCACAAAAAAAAAAAAAAATGGAGTGGGTCACTTACTAATCACAAGACAGTCTCATCTCTTCCTGCACCATCGACGCTCTTGTCGCTAGGTAGTGTGCAGTTTTGTTGGTGTTATGGCAGTCGTCGTAAGAATACCTCAGTGCGAAAAATAAGAAAGCCCATTGTTTTTTGACGGGCAAGAGAAATGTCGGAGCGTAACATTGTAGCACGGTTGTGCAATCACGTTCGTCAAACAGTCTCACTGGTTGGGTTGTGGGTTTTTGTTTTTTTCCTTCATCATGTTAACTTGCCGTGTTCAAGTGCGCTGTTTTTCATCTTCAAGTAGAGAGTGAACGTTATATGCATAAAATAAATGTGTGAAGGCTAGAGTGTGTTTTGAAGGTGCCAAGCTGTGCATAGAAAGTAACTTGTACCAATATAGCTTGAAAGACGTCATTTTCTATTTTAACACGTTATCTCATTTTCATCTAGAGAATTTAAAGGACTTGGACTTGACCGTGGAAGCGATACTATCAAATCTCTTTTTTACATCTAGACATCGATTTGTAAAGACAAGCTGGAGAAAAGAAATCTGTAGTAAACAAAGATTTGACTCGGCGATATATACCTCTAAAAGAAATCTGTAGTAAACAAAGATTTGACTCGGCGATATATACCTCTAAAAGAAATCTGTAGTAAACAAAGATTTGACTCGGCGATATATACCTCTAAAAGAAATCTGTAGTAACTCGGCGATATATACCTCTAAAAGAAATCTGTAGTAAACAAAGATTTGACTCGGCGATATATACCTCTAAAAGAAATCTGTAGTAAACAAAGATTTGACTCGGCGATATATACCTCTAAAAGAAATCTGTAGTAAACAAAGATTTGACTCGGCGATATATACCTCTAAAAGATTTGACTCGGCGATATATACCTCTAAAAGATTTGACTCGGCGATATATACCTCTAAAAGAAATCTGTAGTAAACAAAGATTTGACTCGGCGATATATACCTCTAAAAGAAATCTGTAGTAAACAAAGATTTGACTCGGCGATATATACCTCTAAAAGATTTGACTCGGCGATATATACCTCTAAAAGAAATCTGTAGTAAACAAAGATTTGACTCGGCGATATATACCTCTAAAAGAAATCTGTAGTAAACAAAGATTTGACTCGGCGATATATACCTCTAAAAGAAATCTGTAGTAAACAAAGATTTGACTCGGCGATATATACCTCTAAAAGAAATCTGTAGTAAACAAAGATTTGACTCGGCGATATATACCTCTAAAAGATTTGACTCGGCGATATATACCTCTAAAAGATTTGACTCGGCGATATATACCTCTAAAAGAAATCTGTAGTAAACAAAGATTTGACTCGGCGATATATACCTCTAAAAGATTTGACTCGGCGATATATACCTCTAAAAGAAATCTGTAGTAAACAAAGATTTGACTCGGCGATATATACCTCTAAAAGATCTGACTCGGCGATATATACCTCTAAAAGAAATCTGTAGTAAACAAAGATTTGACTCGGCGATATATACCTCTAAAAGATCTGACTCGGCGATATATACCTCTAAAAGAAATCTGTAGTAAACAAAGATTTGACTCGGCGATATATACCTCTAAAAGATTTGACTCGGCGATATATACCTCTAAAAGAAATCTGTAGTAAACAAAGATTTGACTCGGCGATATATACCTCTAAAAGATTTGACTCGGCGATATATACCTCTAAAAGAAATCTGTAGTAAACAAAGATTTGACTCGGCGATATATACCTCTAAAAGATTTGACTCGGCGATATATACCTCTAAAAGAAATCACACGCAATAGAGAAGCAAGGAGTATCAGGCTGACTGACAGAAACATAGACAAGCATATGACACGAGAAGTGAGCAAACGCTTGAGGAAGATGTTTGTTTAGCGCGGAGCAGGAAACCCTCCAAAACAGGTGCAAAAAAAAAAAAAAAATAGCTGCCTCCGTGCATGTTTTATCTCCGCCACGCTGCTCTTCCAAGTTTGGGTTTGGTTTTTTTGTTTTGTTTTGATTTTTTTTTTTTAAGTGATTTTCGTTTTGGATTTTTTTTTTTTCGCCCTTGCTTCTCGCTCTCTGCACAAGGAGCTAAGATTTTTCTTCCCTTTAGCGCAGAACTTCGTCACGGCCGTTGAATGCACTTTAAACTCGATTTAAACGCTTCTAATCCAAATCGTTCTTCTATTTCAAACTTTAGTCGGCAGGGATATAAGGTAAACGAAAGCGTTCTTTTTCTTTGGTATATCTGTTGGTTTTTTCCTTGTGAGGCAAATAAAGTAAACAAAGGGATTAAGTGCATTGTTCTACTTCTACATCATAACTGTTCTACCAAATAGTTAACGTTATCAATTGTGACCTCGGTGACCATCTTTACTCTGCGTCCACATTATCTTACTCTAGTCTTGATCCACATCGATTACTAGGAACGACGTGACAGTGACCTTATCTTGTTTTAAAAATCTCAACGGACTCAGTGACAGGAACATGTTTTTCTTCATTATTATTATGTTTCGCTGAGAAAGCCCTAGCGAAACAAGCCGGTACATCGTAAGCCAATCGTTGTGTTGAAAGCGCTCTCTGGGAAAACGTTATCTCTGAACCTCTTTGAAGTTTTATTCTGCCAATCTACACAATAATGAAGTAGACTTCTAGAGGTGTTTGGTTTTTCGGGTTTTTTTTTTTTTCTTAAAGGATCGTGTGCGATAAGACTAGTCTCGTCGTGTGTAGTCAAGACTAATTAGCAAGAAAGCAGTTCAAATTGTAGAGACAGGACTGTATACTATTACAATAATTATTTTTGCTCATCTGTTACTATTGGTCTTAACCATTTTTTTTCCTCATGACTATAGTAGGCTTGATTAAATTTCGTGCCAACTTTAGTTACCTTTGATTTGCTGGTAAGGAGATATAATTTTGGTTTTGAAAAAAACAACAATTAAAAAACAATAACGTTAAATTCTGACTTAGTTATCGCCGCTGCAGACTTTCGAAAAGTTCCAAGCTTTCACCGATTCACTGCCATGGACTGATTCGGTCTGTGGTCAGAATATTTCTGGTGCTCTGGAGCTGTTGAAGTGACCACTGACACACCTACATCGACTCTTGTCATACTAAACGTCGTCCACACAGCTGCTTTCAAACATGGCAGAGGCCGAGCAAGCCAAATTTTGTGAGTTTTGCTTTTTTTTTGTTGTTGTTGTTGTTGCTTATATGTTTCATCGCCGTTATTGTTGTTACTTTTGTTGTTGTTGTTGACTTTGTTATTTTTGTTGCCTATCTTTTATTGTTATTTTGTTGTTGATATTTTCAAACTTGTTTTTATTGCTACTGCCAATGCTAATTTTGTGTCTCTAATTTTTGTTCTGCAAAAATGGTTAGTATTGTTTAATATAAAGATGATTTTTTCATATACAAAATTGAAAGGTATGAAAGAAATTAGAATTGAGAACTACTTTTGTTGTTATTATTTTTATTAATCATTTTGCTATTGCTGTTGCTTTTTAGTTTTCTTTTTTAACTAAGTTTTTAGGTCGTCTTTTCATGGACGGCCCAGAACATATTAATCAATTGTTAAAATGAGCGTCGGCTTTCTTAGAATAGTTTGTTTTTTAAACCTTTTCTCTCTCTCTCTCTCTCTCTCTCTCTCTCTCTCTCTCTCTCTCTCTCTCTCTCTCTCTCTCTCTCTCTCTCTCTCTCTCTCTCCCTCTCCCTCTCTCTCTCGATCTATCTTTACTCATACATACACTTACTTTTTCTCTTTTCCTCTCTCTAAAACGCTCTCCCTTTTCATTCCTCGGTTCTTTTTGTCTTTTCTCTACTTGACGCCCTAGTTCTTTTTTTTTTTTTAATCTCTTGCTTCCTTATCTAACTTTCTGCGTTTTTTTAAAATGCAAGGTAATATGTTTCTCTTTTGTTATTTTAGTGATAGAACCTTGCAAATCTCAAGTGACATTTTTATTTTAGATTTTGTTGTGATTTTCCGATTTTATTACGATGGAAAGAAGGGAGGGTGTGGGAATTTTTGTAAAATCCCTTTTATAAGCTTTTTTATAGATCTTTTTACAAGCTCATTATCCTGTAAGTGCAAGTAACATGGATCGTCATGATTGTGGCAGTGCATCTCTCGGGACTTTCATGCGGGAAGTTGTAAGCCAAGACCGACTATTTAAAAGAGTCTTTTATACAATTTCGTAAATTATAGATTTAGATTTTTAAAATTTGTCAGCAGTGTTGAAATTTAGGTTTAAGTCTACATAAGTTGGGAAATAGATGTTTAATGTAAGTCTCTCTCTTCCCCCTCTCTCTCTCTCTCTCTCTCTCTCTCTCTCTCTCTCTCTCTCTCTCTCTCTCTCTCTCTCTCTCTCTCTCTCTCTCTTTCTGTCTCTCTCCACTTTCTAAGGATCTGTACTATGATTCATATTGAGGTAGGCTAGAAGAATCAAACTTAAATCTGGCACAGACAGGCCGAAAGACAGAATAGAAAAGGACAGAATCTTACGGTGTTGACAACATTCCAACCTAAGTTCTAACATGTTCCCCGACATCTCGTTTGGGCCATCCCATTCTGGAATGGGAGAGATGGAGTCCCAATCAAACAACACTGGTAAGTTGGTTTGATTATTAAATTGTAACATGTACACAGCACCTACAGCCTTGTCGATCCTCTAGTGTATCTGTTTGGTTAATGCTCTGTTTGCAATGTGATAGGAAAAAAATGGGGTAAATCTCTGTTCACTTTTATCTCTGTTTATACTTATGTTCGTAATAGAAATTTAGATTTTAAATTACATGGATAAATGTCCGCACCATCAGATTTGTTCTTATCTTGCTTTCATCTATCGACTAATTTACTTTAGAATAATTATAATTTTTTTGTCATCAACCCATGGGATTTAAAAACAGTGGTAATACATGTATTCCTTCTGAATCCCACCGAATCTTTTGCTTCACTCGGTTATTTTTTTTTTTTGTGTGATGTTTAAATGTATTGTTTTGTTAATAAATTTACTGCAAATTGGTATTGTGCCTGTTTGACTTTCACTGGAGTCACAGACAGGACTAAGCGGCGCCGGCCAGGTAAGGGGCTGAACTATGCTAAAACTTGTTAGTTCAAGGGGAGGAAAGGGCTGGCTAAAACTAAATGGGGTTAAGTTTGAAATCAGGGAATAAACCGTCATCATTACTTTGATCAGAAAATTATTAAAGCCGTGAGTCTGCTCTTTGCTCCTTTAACCACTACTGTTTATAATTATTTTCAGCTTCATTGCTTTTAATTATTGGCCTTCTGAATAGGCGTGCAGGGTTGTAATCTAGCTGAGATTCTAAAACATTAAAATTTATGCGGTTCTGTCCCTTAGACTCGGTCCTCTCCACACTTCGATATTTTTTAAAAACTTTTCTTAGTTTCGTAAAATTTTGATAATGCATTATGCGGTTATTAATAACTGTTTCTATCGTATGTGCTTTAATATCCATTATTACTGTGCCCTAAGTGATGACTGTTTCATCTCTTACTACGAGGAGTGTCTTATTAGTACCAGGCAGGAAAAGATGATCCCAATTTCCGAAGTTAAGCTTTGTGTCAAGCTTAAAAAGAATGAAGGAAAAATAATGGTTAGATCCAATTGTAGCAGACTTGGTGATGTAGGGTAGTAAATATGCCTTTTCAAATTCTTTCATCAGAATGTTTTGCCTATAGACTTAAGTCTATTTTATTAATCTTGTCCATGCATATTACTGTAATTACGACGTAGTTTTTATTGATGTTGTTTTACTGAAAATTTCTTTTATATTCTTTCCTCTGTCTTTGTTGCTGTCGCTGTTGTGATTCTTGCAATTGTTGATGTTCTTGTTGTTTTTCTTGTCTATTGTCAACGCGGCTGTAGTCATTGTCGATACAAACTATCTATCTCTTTTTTTTTTTCACATCACCAGCTGCAACATTATCTAAACCGTCGCCCAGGCAAATACGCGATTTGTCCATAGCTTTGTTTGTGGTGGAAAGGAATTGCATCATGAAAACGCAACGTTTTTCAATCAATAACTTAGGCTTACATTGACAGAGCCGCTTGAAAACAGAGAGAGAGAGAGAGAGAGAGAGAGAGAGAGAGAGAGAGAGAGAGAGAGAGAGAGAGAGAGAGACAGACAGAGACAGAGAGACAGAGAGACAGAAAATAGGAAGTAGGGGGGCGGGGGGTAGGGGATGTCTACAACTACTACTACATTATTAATTTAGAAGGTCAGACTCTAGATTTATATTTTATCTTTTGATTCCGTTCTTGTACGATTAGAAACTCATCTTAAGCTTCCTAAAGACACAGAAAAGCTGTAGCACACCAGATGGCGTTTCCATATATATCACAGTAATGTTTCACACTCCTTACTAACAGGTTTTTAAAAAAGGCAGGCTGGCTCAAAACGTCATGAGGGCATTAACAGGGCCCTTTTATATAATGTTAGGGGAACATTTGACAATGGTCCTAGCGCTGGTAAGTGGTGTTGTCATGTCACTGTCAAGGTCTGAGTGACTTCCAGCTGTGTTGTGACACTGGCCCAGGTTTTCAAGCCGTGGATGTTCAAACTCACTATTTCGACTGCCAACTTAACCGGCAAGAGGTATAAATAGCATCAGATCAATCCTCGCAGAGAAAGTCTTGGCACCTTCAGAGTTTGAGAGGCGTTCGCCAAGGTTTGTTTTTCTGTTACCTTCGGCACTGATGGATGGAAAACTCATAAGATAGATGTTTATTTCAATGACGCCATCCCTGCAGGCCTTTTTGGCACAACTCAAACTAAAATGTGTTTTCGTGCTGAGCTGAAGTTGAATTTGCTAACTATACCATAGGATGCAATGCAACAAAATTAATGTAGCCACGCGAATCCTCCCTTGGTACTGGTACATACAAATTTAATTCTAAAAATAATTTCCTCTGAAAAGAAAAAAAATGCAGTAAGAGCCAAAGAGGCAGGGCAGAGAGAGAGAGAGAGAGAGAGAATGAGTTTGTATGAAGATGAGACGGGGAAGACACTTTAAGACAGCATGCTAAGTTGTGAAAACAACAATTATTACCTTTACTCGTTGTAAATACTGTGGTATTCTGCATTTAAGATAAATTACTCTTTTGCCAACCTTTGCGGCTTTCCTTCATCTGTGAAGATCAAGTTTCGTTTATCTTTTCAAGCTACATTCTCTGTAAGCTGGTGACTTTGTTGCGCCGAAATGGAGTACCACCGCACTATAGTTTCAGGGCTTTTCGCTTTGAAGTTATTTTAGTTCTTACTTTCCTCGCCCACTCCTCGCTTCGCTTCATTGAGTATTCTCAATACATGCACGGTTTCAAGAGTAAAAAGTATTTCATTATTCCTTTAATGACTTTGACTTCTCTCGCAGAACGGCGACACACTTTCTCAAGCAAAGAATATAAGTCTAGATCTGGTTGTTTTGAATTCTTCTGTGGAGATCTGGTTTCTTGAACTATAAATCAATTTTTTATTTTGAAAGTACGGCGTTTTTTGCCGTAAGCTTTTAGTGTTTGCTGCTGGAGCAATGACTTTGAGGTTACGATCGTGATATTGATTTTCTTAGTATCTTGACACGATTGCTATATCTTCTGTTGTTGCTGCTGTTGTTGTAGTCATGTACATTTAAATTTTTTTTCTGCTTAGGTAGCAATCTATTTTCGTTGCATTTTAGTGGAAAGTTTAAAGAAAAATATGTATAATGAGGAAAAAAAGAGTAACATATTTTTTGTATGATTGGTCTGGTGTAGCTATAGAGGATTGCTGCACTACTAGCTAATGACATAATTGTAATGTTTGAGAGTTGCCAAGTACGGCAAGTTTGGCCGCAAGTTCAGCAAGGTCAATGGCCAAGGTGAACGAACCTTTCCTTTATTAATTATGTTTTGGTAATACGGCAGATTTTCTGTAGAGAGGGAGGAGAGAGAGAGAGAGAGAGAGAGAGAGAGAGAGAGAGAGTCCGAATAGAAGAGCAACATTAACACAGCTTGGTAGTGGCTCAAGGTAACAAAAAGACGCGTGTGTGTCTATAAATAGTATGGATACAACAGCTAAATAGGGACAATCACACAACTTGTTAAACATAGAAAAAAAAAAAAGAAACAAGAATCAAATTAGCTAATTATTTAACGTATTAATTTTTTGCCTTTCATGCGGCTTTATCATCACGGAGAAAGAGGGACAGAGAGATAGAGAGAGAGAGAGAGAGAGAGAGAGAGAGAGAGAGAGAGAGAGAGAGAGAGAGGGTGAGGGAGGGAGTAAAAGGAGGGATTCGGTTAAGATAGGTGGAGAAAGATTGAGGAGAGAATAGGGAGGAAAGAGGAAAAGATAGACAGACAGAAGTATTGTGCTGCCTTACATGAAAGATTTAATAAAGAAATCATAATGAAATAATGGACGAAATTGTTCTAGATCAAATCACGCGTACTTGTCAGATATTGCTTACGTGCGGACTTTACTATATTGAGGCAGCAGAAGCGAAAAACATCCTGCTCTGTAATTATTATGATTTTTAAATATTTGGTTGTTTGTTTGTTTTTTTGCGCAGTTACGATTAATAGTTCAATCTTGGGTGTGTTTGACAAGCGAAGGAACAGATAATTGAAGATGGCTCGCTAGAGATATATAATACTTCTATTTCCGTAACACAATATTCCATTCTCTCTCATGTTTTCTTGGCCTCACCGATCTTATTTTTTCTCCATCTACAAAATATTATGATGGGTTGCTAAAATATGACAGATGTAAGATATTGGAGATTTTTTTATAACAGATACAAGCAGATGGAAATGTCATGGAGATATTCAGTTTGCATTGAATTTGATGCTTTGGAGAAATATAATTTTTTTTTTGCTAACGAATCATCTCAGCCCAGCAAAAATCGCTCATTGAATGAAAGTTAAAGCTTTACTCCACTCGTATAAAATTATTTCTCTTAAGAGAGGCCGTATTACTCAATGCAAGGGACAAAGGAGGACAAATAGGTAAAGGAGAGTGAGTATACTATGTTGGCAAGAGAAAGTGACAGTCAGAGAGAAAGAGAGTTTGAGAGAAAAATAGAGAGTGAAAGAGAGAGAAGAGATTATATGAGAGAGAGAGAGAGAGAGAGAGAGAGAGAGAGAAAAGAGGGGGGGGGGGGGGGATCTTTGCGAAGGTCGGCTTGGGAGCGAATCTCTCTCCCATTAAATTCAATGGCGGGCGGTGTATCGGAAATCAATTCATGTACGTCAATGGCGAGTTTGGAGTTTGTCTAGTTTTTTGTTTTTTTTTTTTGTTTTTTTTTTTTGTAGGGATTTGTTGATTAAAAAGCTCAGCGTGACGATTGCAGCTATAGGGTGTTAATCAATATTGGGAGTAGTAATGCTTTGTAAATAATTATGGTGTAATCTTTGTGCAAATATGAATTGTGTGTTACGATGTAAATGCCGGTCCTTTTGTTTACTGAGGTAAAGAGTTTTAGATTGGCTTACTCCAGGTTTTCCTTTGCAAGATCCAAGATTTATGATGCTGGTCTTGATGATGATGTTGTTATTGTTGTGCTTGTGAGGGATGATAATGATTTTGAAGATGTTCATATTCAGAATGAGTGCTGGACTGATAAAAATAATGAAATGATTATAATAGTAACAATGAAATTAAGGCAATAAAATGTTTTTCGTAAAAAGAAATTGTGAAAATCATTACCAATACTCTGTCTCAATTGCAGTAGTTACAGCAGCAGCAACAACAGTAGTAGTAGTAGTAGTAGTAGTAGTAGTAGTAGTAGTAGTAGTAGTAGTAGTAGTAGTAGTAGTAGTAGTCTAGTAGTAGTAGTAGTAGCAGTAGCAGTAGTAGTAGTAGTAGTAGCAGTAGTAGTAGTAGCAGTAGTAGTAGTTGCAGTAGTAGTAGTAGTAGTAGTAGTAGTAGTAGTAGTAGTAGTAGTAGTAGTAGTAGTAGTAGTAGTAGTAGTAGTAGTAGTAGTAGTAGTAGTAGTAGTAGTAGTAGTGGTGGTGTTGGTAGTAGATGTAGTAGTAGTTGTTGTAGTACATAGTTATGGTAGTAGTAGCAGTAGTAGTAGTAGTAGTAGTAGCAGTAGTAGTAGTAGTAGTAGTAGCAGTAGTAGTAGTAGTAGTAGTAGTAGCAGCAGTAGCAGTAGCAGCAGCAGTAGCAGCAGCAGCAGTAGTAGTAGCAGCAGTAGTGGTGATGTTGGTAGTAGACGCAGTAGCAGTTGTTGTAGTACACAGTCATGGCAGCAGCAGCAGCAGCAGCAGCAGCAGCAGCAGCAGCAGCAGTAGCAGTAGCAGCAGCAGCAGCAGCAGCAGCAGCAGTAGCAGTAGCAGCAGTAGCAGCAGCAGCAGCAGCAGCAGCAGCAGCAGCAGCAGCAGCAGCAGCAGCAGCAGCAGCAGCAGCAGCAGCAGTGGTGGCGTTGGCAGCAGACGCAGCAGCAGTTGTTGTAGTACATAGTTATGGCAGTAGTAGCAGTAGCAGCAGTAGCAGCAGCAGCAGCAGCAGTAGGATGATGAGTAGCAGCAGCAGTGATGTTGGTAGCAGACGCAGTAGCAGTTGTTGTAGCAACATAGTCATGGCAGCAGTAGCAGCAGTAGCAGTAGTAGTAGCAGCAGCAGTAGTAGCAGCAGTAGCAGTAGCAGCAGTAGCAGCAGCAGCAGCAGCAGTAGCAGTAGCAGTAGCAGTAGCAGTAGCAGCAGTAGTAGTAGTAGTAGTAGTAGTAGTAGTAGTAGTAGTAGTAGTAGTAGTAGTAGTAGTAGTAGTAGTAGTAGTAGTAGTAGTAGTGGTGGTGTTGGTAGTAGATGTAGTAGTAGTTGTTGTAGTACATAGTTATGGTAGTAGTAGCAGTAGTAGTAGTAGTAGCAGTAGTAGTAGTAGTAGTAGTAGTAGTAGTAGTAGTAGTAGGTGATGTTGGTAGTAGATGTAGTAGTAGTTGTTGTAGTACATAGTTATGGTAGTAGTAGCAGTAGTAGTAGTAGTAGTAGTAGTAGTAGCAGTAGCAGTAGTAGTAGTAGTAGTAGTAGTAGTAGTAGTAGTAGTAGTAGTAGTAGTAGTAGTAGTAGTAGTAGTAGTAGTAGTAGTAGTAGTAGTAATAGTAGTAGTAGTAGTAGTAGTAGATGTGGTAGAGCTGTAGCTGTAGCATTAATTGTAGCAACAGTAACGGTGATGATTTTCAGTGGTTGCCATGTTTAAGTTGGAAGGTGGTGTTGCACATTTATTCAGTTTTAAAGTAATAGTAAAAGCGGAAGTACAGTAGCACCGCAAGTAATATCCGAGATTATAATGAAGCCTAAAATAACAACTCAAAAAGCTGGAAGATTTCTCCTCTCTCCCAGCCGCTTTTACTGACAGAGAGTAATCTGAGTGAGGGTTAACACTCAGACTTTCAAGGTATTGTTGGCAGTAAGCAGGAAGAAGGATCAAGTTACGCAATCATTATCGAGAAAATAAAATGAATTTAAAAAAATGAAGGGGAAACCTGCAAAGAGAAATCTTGACAACCAAGGCAGAGAATCGATGTTGTTTTTGGAGAAGGGAGGGGAAGATGTGATAAATGTCAGTTGAAGCTGCGAAAGGACAAAGAACAAGCTGACATCATAATTATTGAGGCTTTTTGGGAAAGATCTGAAAGTCCCGTCTGGCGGAAAATCGCGTATCCATAGGAGTAGGGAAAGGGTGTCTGGAGGAAGGAATAGAAACAAAAAAAAAAAAAATGGAAGAAAGGGGGGGGGGGGTGTAGAGATATGAAGAGAGAGACAGACAGACAGACACTCAAACAGACAGAAAGAGACAGAGACAGAGACAGAGAAAGAGAGAGAGAGAGAGAGAGAGAGAGAGAGAGAGAGAGAGAGAGAGAGAGAGAGAGAGAGAGAGAGAGAGAGAGAGAGAGAGAGAGAGAGAGAGAGAGAGAGAGAGAGAGAGAGAGAGAGAGAGAGAGTAACTTTGATAACAGAAGCTTTCAAGAGAAAGAAGGATTACTGAAAATTAGATAGAAACCTAGATGGTCGATCGAAACCCATTTCACCCTGCTGCTGCGGTGGAGCTCTTAGAATATCTTGCTGTTGTTCGAGAAACAGGACCCGCAGACCTGAATGTAGATTAGGCACGGAATAACAAGAATGCAGATTAGCCTCTGTTAGAACCTACATCCCTCCCCTCCCCTCCTCCTCCTCTCGTTTCGCGGCTGCTGTTGTTAGGGTAGTCTGCCTCTGAAAATAAAGCCTTCAACCCTAGGCTGGCCTAGATTCGACTCGCCACAGTCTCACCAAAAAGGTCCTGCAAGTTGTTGAAAAAGATAGGGCTTGACAAATCAGGTCGCCCTTGAAGCGAAATGGGGCTATTGACGTCATCAGAGCATCCTCTACCAGCTCGTGTGGTGGGTTGTTGTTGTTTTGGCAAACTAGCTTCCGACGGTAGCGTGCTATGTACGTGCTGAGTGAATTGAAATGGATGTTTGGATGGTTGGAAGAATGGCATTCGACTTAATTACCGTAGGAACATACTTTCCCCTGCTTTTTTTTTTTTTTTAATTATGCAACGGGATACTGGTTTCTGACTTTGTAGGTGGCTGTTTATTTTTTGTTTTTTGTTTTTTTTTTTCCCCTGGAAATGTTATTTAAGTTCAATTTGCGATTTCGACATCCTCGAACTTGAGATCACCATGGACCTAAGAGATCGGCTTGCGGCTGAGGGCTATTCTATACATCAAAGTAAAAATTAGGTGTCTTACCTTCCCCACCCACACACCCCCACACACACTTTTTTTACCCCTCACTGCAGATGCTTTTTTGTTTTTTGTTGTTTCTTTTTTCCTTTTATCTTTTGCCTATTTCGAAATGATGATGCTCATTTAAGAGTGATATATTACTTGCTGGTTGTCGTTTTTTTCCCCTTCCTTTTGTTTTTGTTTTGGTGCTGAAAGTTGATGTTTTATTTTCATATTGAATTTTTTGCTTTTTTATTGTTGAAATTTGCCGGGGTCTCGATTATGATGGTTAATGATTTGCATTTTGTTGATGTTTAGCTGCTTACGGACAGTACCAAAATTAATGAAGTATTTAATGGACATGCCTTGCTTGTATATGGTCAAAAGTTGTCTCAAACATATGTTAGGAACTTTTTTTTTATCTTGCAGCTTGTGTCTAGGTAAGGGTAAGACACTCCGCAGCTAATATAATAGTTGGAAAACATAGCTGAAACTGGTGATGATAGAGATAAAAAGGCATAGGCCTAACTAAAAAAGGTGTACCATGATAAAAATTATAAAAAGCGCTTTATTTGCAATTTAATACAAATATGATATATATATATATATATATATATATCGTTTTTTTTTACCTGCTTTAATAGTTTCATATTATAAAGTGTTTAAATTCGGAGCTAAAAAGGAAAGAGTGAACTTTTCATTCTGTAAAAATCTTTTCGTCATCGCCTTAATTGT